>JAXQKE010000054.1:56399-125815 GCA_037042355.1 Candida sp. Y128-05E | reverse complement strand
CTAGCAGCACTGGTACTGCAACCGGTTCTCCATGGGTTATTGCTATTCAAAGGGCAGGTATCAATGTTTTACCCCATATCATCAATGCCATTGTTTTAACATCAGCATTTTCGGCTGCCAACTTGGGTATTGTTTATAGTTCCCGAACCTTGTTTGCTTTGGCTGCAAAGAAACAAGCTCCAAAAATCTTTTTAAAGACTAACAAACAAGGGGTTCCGATCTGGGGAATTGTTTTCACGGCAGCCTTCATTCCTTTAGTGTACATGTCAGTGAGTGAATCGTCAGCAACTGTTTTCAATTGGTTTCAAAATATTATGTCAGGACATTTGTTATTAACTTGGATAGCTATAGCTGTTAACCATTTATCAATGAATCGTGCATTGAAAGTACAGGGTTACTCACGGGATGAGTTACCATACAAAATCAAAGGTGGAGTGTATTATTCAATATTCTCGTTAGCACTTTCAACAATAATTTTCTTAACCCAAGGATTTTCTAATTTCTTAAAGGGAAATTTCAATACTTCATCATTTATTACAACGTATATAATTATCCCAATCTTTTTTGTCTTATATTTTGGTTGGAAATTTATTAAGAGAACCAAATGGAAAAGACCTGAGGATGTTGATTTGCAATCGTTATTTGATCAAATTGAAAATAACCCAGAGCCGCCCGTGAAAAAGCTTCGTGGATGGGAATATTTGACAATTTTATGGGCATGAAGGAAAGATATGTTGCCACATTGTGTCAAAACGTAGATTACATAATAGCTATTGCAAAAAATATTGAATATACATCTTGATGATTTATATCGTAGAATTGAATTTTAATTTGCGCTGAAATTGGTTGCTTTGTTTACATTAAGTCATGATTAACATTTTCTTGGAAGTAGATTCATATGGTTATTCAAAAGTATTATGTTTTCTAGTGTTTTAAATTGAAATCTCCTCCAAAATAAATACGCGGAATATATAAATGTGGTTCTTATTGCTTATTAGAATCGAATTAGTGGTTAATGGATGCAGATTCATCCAAGTAACCTCGAACAATGATTTATTTTAACCGAACAATAGCTCGTAGGTAATGTGGCATAAATTCGTATGATTCAATTGTTCAACTGCGGTGTGGTTGTGGCACAAATTCCGTTCACAATTGGAACAAACGCGGGATAATAGAGGAAATCCCTGCCAAAACCTAATGATTTGATCCACAATGATTGATGCACAATAGGTAAAATTGATTGTGTAAGAAGCAGAAATGAAGTCAAGAGATCTTTTTACGTAGTGAGACCAGCCAGTACTTTTCGGTAATATTACTATTGAGCGGTTCCATTGAGATTCACACACTATACTAATTAACTCTATAAAATTGAGCCAGGAATCGTATGCTTATATCGATCCACAATTTTGATTTGTTGTAAAGTTGCGTTGATATAAATAAGTGTGGTGAAATGCAAATTGAATGCCCAATCTTGCAAATATATTTATATATAAAACTGAACAAGTACCCTAATGTTAACCTTGGTTTTTCCATCTTGGATAATGAGTTCACAGAAATCAATTGGCATAGTGGAGCAAACTGCATCTCGTTTTGACTCGTCAGACAATATAGATAAAAAGGGAGATATAGAAAATGTTGTAGTTGTTGACACTAGAAGTGATACTGAAAGCAACCAAGTTTTTGGGGCTGATCAACGTTTGACTAGAGGGTTACATCAACGCCATATCCAAATTATTTCTTTAGTAGGTGTTTTCGGCACTGGTCTTTTCTTAAGTTCAGGTGGTACCTTGTACAACGTTGGTAATGTTGGGATACTTATTGCTTACTTATTTGTTGGTATTATTGTTTCTTGTAATCAAATAGCTAACATTGAAATTTCAACGTTTATGGCTGTAACTGGAGGACCAGTGAGACATGCTGAGCATTTCGTAGATGAAGCTGTGGGGTTTGCTTTAGGATGGATTAATATCTATTCAAATGTTGTTCCCGGAGAATTATCCGCGACAGCGGTGATTATGACTTATTGGACCGATTTGAACCCAGCTATTTGGATTACCATATTTGGATTAATTATAATTGCTACCAATTCTTATAGTGTTAGATTTTATGGCGAAGTAGAATTCGTATTCGGAATTTTAAAAGTCTCCTTGGTATTTGGATTAATTCTTGTTGGATTAATCATTGATTTAGGCGGTGTACCTGGGCAAGAGCGATTAGGTTTTCGCTATTGGAAACAAAGTCCTTGGAAGACGTATTTTGTCGACGGAGATCTTGGTAGGTTCTTAGCATTCTGGAAATCAGTTTCCAGTGTGGTCTATTCGTTTGGAGGTGTACAATCTTTGAGTATATTCGGAGGAGAAACAAAACACCCTAGAAGAAGTTTATACATTGCCGCTAAGAGGCTTCTTATTAGAACATTTTCGCTTTATATGATGGCAATTTTTATATTATCGTTAATTGTGTCGTCTCGTGATAAGAGTATTGCAAATAGCACTGGCAGTGCCATTGGATCACCATGGGTCATTGCCATTGAAAGAGCAGGGATCAGTGTATTACCACACATTATCAATGCCGTAGTTTTGACGTCGGCATTTTCGGCTGCCAACTTAGGACTTGTTTATAGTTCACGAACCTTGTTTTCCTTGGCTGCTAAAAACCAAGCACCAAAAATCTTCTTAAAGACTAATCAACACGGAGTGCCAATCTGGGGAATTGGGTTCGGTGCCTTATTTTTACCATTGGCATATATGTCAGTGAGTGAAACATCGGCGACAGTATTCAATTGGTTTCAAAATATCACCTCGGGACATTTATTATTAACGTGGATTATCATCGCCATAAACCATTTATCGATGAATCGGGCATTAAAAGTACAAGGGTATAAGCGAGAAGTGTTGCCGTACAAAATCAAAGGTGGCGTGTACTATTCGACGTTTTCATTAGTACTTGCAACAATAATTTTCTTAACCCAAGGATTTTCCAATTTCCTTAGTGGAAATTTCAGTGTTTCATCATTTATTACCACATATATAATTATCCCTATTTTCTTTACCCTATATTTAGGGTGGAAATTCATTAAAAGAACCAAATGGATTAGACCCGAAGATGTTGATTTGCAATCCTTATTCGACGAAATTGAAAATAATCCAGAACCACCAAGAAGAAAGCTCGGCAAATGGGAATATTTAACCATCCTCTGGGCATAAAAGAAAGTTTGTATATATTAAATAACCTTTAATATCAACCCATACATACATTTTTAGAGTACATCATAATTCATTAATTTTGCAGCCTATTTTTCTGTTCTCAATCGGGACCTCTTAGTAAGCAAACGGAAGACCCAAATGAAGCAGTAACATCTTCATGATGGCCCTGTCCAGGACCATGTAGGAAACCACAGGGACACTCATCTATGTCCATGGGTGTAGACTCCGATTGTATTGGGGTGATAGTACCATTTGTGTTAATCACTGTTGATGATGAGGTATGCGATGAGGGTGCAAATTGTGGATATTCAGGTTTTGTATGAACGAGTTTAGTTCGTTTTGAAGGTGGTAGTGGTAGGTCAATATCTGATGTCCAAGGTGGACTTCTAACATCCTGCAGCATGTTTAAGTTTTTTGTTTAATGATAGGAAATGAAAAATTTCAATTTAGCTTTCTCACTCATCGAAAATGCTTATTGTATACGGCAATATTACCGTGGAACAATAGACATTCTGGAATTGTGGAGAACAAAATTGATTCTAACAAGTATAAGCACATCTAAACTAAAACATACTTCTGCAACGATATTTCCGAATTTCACCCCAACTCTAAACCACTGTTCTCAACAACCCTCTAAGGTACTACAATAGTAAACTACTGGCGCGACAATATTACATGAATGATCCACAATTGTATTTATTTCACTCCCTGGGTCCTACTTTTGATTTTCTGCGTGGATGATATACATAATCCCAACCATTGATCAATGATCCGGTTCAATAGTTGATGTTGTCAGCTGCATACCAAGAGTTCTTATTGTCAACTGTTCCAATTCCTGCTGCTTACATCAACAATTATAGAATATGACGTAATCGCTTTTTGTTTATTTTTTGATCTTTGTTATCTGAATCAACCAACTGTTCAATCTCTTTAGCTAAATAGTTTACGATTTTCTTCAATTCTTTCATAAAGTAATTTTAACATGTCGGAACACGTTCACGTTAAGGAGTCTTTCCTTGTGGGTAAAGCATTGCTTAACTTTACTTCAATTTTTGTCAGTTTGGGTGTTTTCGTTTTTGGTTTCGAACAAGGGGTTATGTCGTCTTTGTTAACGAACCAGTTCTTCAAAGATTACTACGGTAACCCTCTGCCTGCCGCTGTGGGGTCCATGATTGCTATTTTGGAAATTGGCGCTTTATTTTCTAGTGTTGTGGCTGGTAAGGTCGGGGATAAAATAGGTAGAAGAAGAACCATTAGATATGGTGCTTTCATCTTTGCCACAGGTGGTTTAATTCAAGCTTCTTCTCTCAACATTATCAACCTTTCTGCAGGAAGATTGATTGCCGGTATCGCCATTGGTTTATTAACGACAATTATTCCTTGTTATCAAGGTGAAATCTCCCCTCCAGATGATCGTGGGTTCTATGGTTGCTTGGAATTTACTGGGAATATCATTGGTTACTCACTGTCGATCTGGGTCGATTATGCCTTTAGTTTCATTGAAAATGATATTTCATGGAGATCTCCATTATATGTGCAATTCTTTGTCGGTTTGCTTCTTTGGCTAGGCAGTTTTGTCATTGTTGAAACTCCAAGATGGTTACTTGATCATAATCATGATTGTGAAGGTATGATTGTCATTGCCGACTTGTACGCCAACGGTGACATTGAAGACGAATTCGCTAAAACTGAATTTAGAAATATCAAAGAATCGGTGTTAATTGCTAGAGTTGAAGGCGGTGAAAGATCGTATCATTACCTTTTCACCAAATACACCAAAAGATTATCTATTGCTTGTTTCTCACAAATGTTTGCCCAATTAAATGGGATTAATATCATTTCTTATTATGCTCCCATGATTTTTGAATCTGCCGGCTGGATAGGTAGACAAGCCATTTTAATGACAGGGATTAATTCCATCATTTATGTACTTTCAACCATCCCCCCTTGGTTTTTAGTTGACAAATGGGGTAGAAGACCGATTTTGATGTCTGGTGCGCTTACTATGGGTACACCATTATTCATTATCGCTTGGTCCCTCTGGTTAAATAATGAGTACACTCCCCATACTGTTGTATTCGGAGTTATTGTCACAAATGCCGCCTTTGGGTACAGTTGGGGTCCAATTCCTTGGTTAATGAGTGAAGTTTTCCCAAATTCTGTTAGATCTAAGGGAGCAGCAATATCAACCGCTACTAACTGGTTCTTCAATTTTGTTGTTGGACAAATGACACCAATCTTATTAGACACTATTCATTGGAAAACATATTTGTTTCCAGGTACATCGTGTCTCTTATCATTCTTCTGTGTTTATTTCCTTTTCCCAGAAACTAAGGGATTAACTTTAGAAGATATGGGATCTGTTTTTGATGATAAATCGTCGGTATTTTCATTTCACTCAAGTGGTTACCAAGCAACTGATGAATTGAGATCTAGATCTTTATCGATCGATGCATCAGTATCGGGCTCCAATGTTTCGATTGGCAGAAATCCTGTCAACAAACAATTTATGGATACTGCTTCTCCATTAATTGCCCCACAAACTTCAATTCCACAAACTTCGGCTCCAATTAATCGAATTTCGACTAATGACCCATTAGAGGTAATCGCCGAAATCCAGCCACCATCAGTCTCGGATATTTTGAAATTCAAAAGGGAAGAACAAAGCAAAGGTTTGATGTCCTTCTTCAAATCGACAAATAAAGAGGAACAAGAGAGTTTGTTACCCTAGACTAAAGAGTTACTACATAGATCTTTTTTAGAGACTTTTTTAGTATTTATTAAGCATTTATTTTTATAAGTAAATTTTATTCCAATTTAAAGTAAAGATTCATCTTATTAAACACACTTCATGTATCGTATATTTAAATTTATATATGTTATAAAGCTAGATGACCAGGCTACGCGCGGTCTATTTATTCATATGATTCTCTATGTACAACTATTTATTATATGAGATAAGATGAACGTCCATGTTCAATTCCGTGGGTTTATCGGCTCTTTTTAGACCCAATTTTACATTTTCTTGTTCCTTAAAGACCTTGTTTAGTTCGTCTTCGATATTATCGAGTAATTCGACGTATCCACAGCTTTTAGATCTTACCCGGGCTTCTCGCAAGTATCTTTCAGCAGCTTCATAGTTTCGAGAATTTAAATTTATGACACCCAAACCATAAGTTGCTAAAGCGACAGTTTCATTAATATTGTTGTTGTTCTTGACAACATCTTGGGGTAAGTTTTTGGCAAATGCAATGACTGATTCGTACAGCGTAGTGGAAAATTGCAAGCATTTGCGTTTGCTGTCCAAAATTGCAAAATATGCTTCCTGTTCTTCTGGTTTGATGGTTTCGGTTAATTTCTTATCGATATCATCAA
Organism: Candida sp. Y128-05E; assembly: GCA_037042355.1. Taxonomy (NCBI): domain Eukaryota; kingdom Fungi; phylum Ascomycota; class Pichiomycetes; order Serinales; family Debaryomycetaceae; genus Candida; species Candida sp. Y128-05E. Next base: position 119,234 of record JAXQKE010000054.1, on the reverse strand, counting down.
GTTCATCTTGTTTTGAAAACAATTTCCTGGGTAAAAGAGTTTTATAGTCCAAGTCACATTCTTTAGCAAACTTTTTCTTGATATTAATCTCTTGATTATCAAATTCGCCCGATTGTAAGTACAACAACGACCCCAAATTACACTGAGACAAGATAATTTTGTCCAAATCCTGATCAGCAACCAACATGGAACCTGTCGTAGCCAATTTGACTCGAATGGCCATACCGACATCTCCCCCAGAAACACACAAAACACTCAAGTAGTCCATGGCTCCGAAAAACTCATCCGCAAAGGGTTCCCATGGTTCAGGAGTTTTCCTGAACTTGGCGGAAACATCGTCTTGACTAATAATAATGGCATCGTCTTCAATAACGGCATGGCGGTTGGCATTAGCAACATCGAATTTAGCAATATAATGGTGGAGTGATGGATCATAGGCGGGATGTTTGTTAATTTCGTCCTGGGCAATGATCAAGTGGGTCATTAAAATAGATTTGGCTAACAACGGATTATCCTGATTCATCATGGCCAATTTCAAGGCAATACGTAAATCTTTTTGAATCAAATGGCGACGATGTTGATCATTCTTAATTCTTGCAGCTTCAGGAGTATCTTTCGCAGTTAATACTGCTAAGTATAAAGTGCCGATTTCATTATAGACAAACGCGGCATCAGAAGCCATATTCAATCTTTCAAACATCTCCCCCACTTTCAATTGAATACCAGTATACTCATCACTTAAAGTATCCAAACCTATTTCCTGGCAATGTTCCAATGCTTCCAAGTAATATTTCAACGCCAATTCGTAATCATGGTCGCCTTTATCGCTTTCGGCCCAAAGACCTTTCCTTAATATTTTAGCTACCGAACTGGGGAAGGTATGTTTGGGCCACCACATGTAATAGGAAAACCCAGCCAATGCTCCAATCACCACCAAAGATTTTAACAATCTGGTTCCAGTAGATGGTTTTGGCGGCAATTGGTTATTATAATTATATTGCTGTTGGCCATTGTAGGGTTGGCTATAATTGTAATTGGAAGTATATCGAATAGAAGCAAGACTAGTCTTGCTAGTGTTGCTACGTATACGTAAACCCAGCAATCTCAGTCTATTAACTCTTCCTAACATATTTCCAGCAAAAGAAGGTAAATCCTGTAAGATCTCATTCCATCCTGTATTAAATTTACAGATCGTTATTCTTAGTTAAACAATATCAAAATGTCAAACATCTTGTCAGTGTTCAACCCACCACCTTCTAGAGAGTTAGGAGATGATGAAGTCAACTGCTTAGGATGTACTACTGTCCAGTCTCTTGTGGCTTTTGGAGGGGGGGCATACCTCGCTTCTAGCTTACCTTTTCAAGACAAACATGGCAAAATAGATATCAAGAAAAATCCTCTTTGGTGGCAGAAAACAGTCAAAGGTGCTGGGATCTTGGTATTTGGTTTGGGTGCCTACCGTGCTGGTGAAGCCATACAGATATTATGGAAAAGATACGAAGCCAATAAGAAATAGATGAAAGTTTGATTTTGTAAATAATAGATGATCAAAGAGTATTTGTAAATAGTAATAGATGATCAAAGAGTATTTGTAAATTAATAGATCAAAGAGTATTTGTAAATAGTAATAGATGACTAAAGGAGTATTTGTTAGTAGTAATAGATGATCAAATGAGTATTTTTAAATTAATAGATCAATGGAGTATTTGTAAATTAATATATGACTAAAGGAGTATTTGTTAATTAATAGATGATACTGTGTGAAGGGTAGAAGAAAGATATTTAAAGATTAAATTGAATGTGGCAAAATGGATCAATATAAATTTTTTCACGACAAATGCTTGAATGGTCATTAACTATACATTTCGTTCAATCTATAAATATACTACTCAAAATTCTAGTACTAACCTCACTTAAATTACCATTTGCCACTTATTAACCAATATCAAATTAACAATACATATGAAATAGATAAGGTGTAGCTTAGAAAAAGTCAAATATATATATAGAATTTCAATTAGTATTTACTTAATTTTATTATAAATATCTACAGTTGTTTATTTCAATTAATATTTACATAATTTTATTATAAATATCTAGATCAAATATCTATAATCTTTTGTTTGCTCTATGGCAATTATTTTATTCATTAATATATCTATATTTTATTCAATACTAAGAGATATTAATAATTAATAAACTTAATAATACAATGGTAATACTCAATTGAAAATAAGGATCATAAATAGTTACTTGATAAGTATATGAATTATATCTATATAATACTAATCAAAGCAGCAACCTGTACGCATTAAGAACGATAAAAAAAACTCGAGATTAATATGATGTCATATGTAAAATAGGTATATAATGATAAATATTAACTTTTTTAGTGTTATTACTTGGTAATTCTATTATACTATATATATATAAAGTAATTAAATCATTAACTAATGGTAATAATACTAATAGATTTACTATTAGTTATAGAAATATTTTATCTCGGTGGAATTCTCTGTTTGTCTCCAGTCGTTTTTTAAGATTGCGAAAATAATTTTGATATGAAATACGAATAGAATAGATTTTTTAATTTTTATTTCTATTTCTATTTCTTGCTACTCTAAAGATGGATCAACATATGTTTGTGGATACTTCTCTAGATCCTCAGTTAAATACTAACCAATTAAAATATAAACCTAAAATTCATCAATTTGATACTTTACCTCAACCAAGTCTATTAACAAACCCTCCGTTTAATGTACAACTACAGAATTTACAAGGGTTGCTGATGAACCAGCAGCCTCAGCTGCTGGTTCAACAACAGCAACAGCAACAGCAACATCAAATACATCAGAATATACTACATGATCAAAATCAACAAAGTCTACAGAATCAACAGCAACTACAAAATCAGAATCAACAGCAACTACAAAATCAAAATCAACAAAATATACAGCAACAACAGTTGCTGCTGCTGCTGCAGTCCTATCAACCTTTCTATGAAAGCAAAGATGGGTTAATCCAGCCTATTCCCCCATTACACGTACAACAACAGTTGGTCCAGGATGTAAAACCAGATGAATTGTTGCCAATACCTCCGACAAATTCAGACCAGATGCTTAATTCTTCTTGTTCGCGATGCAAGAAGGATTTTAGCCAACCGATTATAATACCGCAGTCTTCAGCTAATGGGGAACGCAAGTACCTTGCTGAACCCAAGATTTATAAATTATGTAACCATTGTCGTGATTTACAGAGACAGCGTTCTCGCAGATGGCAGAAGAAGACTAAGGATAAGGATGGCGCCTGTAGACGTTGTGGACTGGAAATCCCCCACGATCAGCAGAAGTTTGTGTTGTGTCCCCAGTGTCGACAGAATTTAAGGACGCGTAAAGCCAAGAGAGCTGCCCAAGGGAAATGTGTACATTGCTCTGGTCCTCTAGACTCGTCAATCATACAGGAGGATTTGTTGCAGGAGGAGGACGATCAAGATAAATCTACCCCGAAATCACGAGGTAATTACAAAGTGTGCAAACGATGTCGAGAAAATGATAAAATCAGGAGGAACAATTTGGAGAAATTGGGTAATTGCAATCGCTGTGCCAAGACACTAAGTCCCCAGGATATTGGCAAACATAAAGTGTGCCAGAATTGCAGAAACCGAAAGAAGAAGTTGATTAATCATACAAAGAAAGATGATGAGATATTGGATTATAATAGTCAAAGGACAAATAACATCCAGGCACAACCTGAGATGGAACATCCAATTTTAACTAATAACGTCAATGTTATAGCTGCGGCGGCAGCTGCAGTATCCAATCCGTATGTTCCTATGAATCAATATGATTATTCCCAACAACAATATAATCAACAAGTGCAGCAGCAAAATGTTCAACAACAACAAGCTCAGCAACAACAACTACAATCGCAACAATTACAATCACAACAACTACAATCGCAACAATTACAATCACAACAACTTCACTCGCAATTAATTCCTCCACAGTTAACTCCACAACAGATCCAGTTATCTCACAAACAGTACAACCAAGCTCTAGCTCAAAATCAATTGCAAATGTCACAAAATATGAACAACACAAACATGCAAGGATTGAATGGCATGAACCAAAGACAATAGCGTGATAGCGTTAGCAACTATGTTTAATTACTTGCAAGTATAATAGTATGGATACTGGTTATTTTTGTTCTTTGTTTTTGCATTACAAAGCTAGGTTTTAATATTTGGGGTTATTGTAAAATTCAATTCATACGTATATTAATAAACACAATCTTTGTTTTTATAAAAGTGTTCACTGTAATAATATCTTTGTAGTATTTATCTCTACTTGATTATTTTGTATATATAAATTATTTATTTTTTTTATGTGTGCGGAAAGCTATCTACTTGAATTTATCTATAAGTATACATAATAACTTTTATATATATTATGTGTAAATCAATAATCTTCCAATTGAATATAATACTCTATACTCTATCATTACATTATATCTTTTATTTTATCCCTTACCCCATTACTTCTATTCCCTTTGTCTCTTTTGTTTGGAATTTATTTTGTTAGCGAATTTCCACGCTGGGTGAAAAAACAATAATTCCTTTTTGGCTATGAAACAAACAGTACAATATTACATCAATTGAATTTTTAACACAGGTATATTAGAAGATTAATAGATGCTTTCATAATGGAACAACTACATATGAAACACAACAACAACAGCAACAACTCTCTAGGTTCTAATAAAGATAAAGATTTACCTCCAGTCCCTCTGAAAGATATTGATTCATCTGATATAGATGGTTCTACGCTATTACAGTCAAAGTCACTAGGAAGAAAGAACTTTAAGAAACTATCTTTAGATGCTAGTCCTGTTAAAGAGAAGGTTTCACTTGATGCTAATTATGATGTTAAATCGCTAAGAGCTAGGAGACAACGACCTCCTCCCACATTGAATCTACGTGAACGTCCCTCATCCCTTGATACTAATTCTAGATCTGATTCTAGATCTTTAGATCCCGGTTTGAGGAAATCAATAATTGTTAATCAAAATTCATTAGAAGATAAATCACTAAACCGCCGACGCCAGACGGTCATTTCCTCAATTTCACCTAATAAATCAGCATCCTCTTCTCCATTAGAATTAAGGACTCAGCTAAATGGTTCTTCCACATCGATCATTTCCACTTCCTCCTCGTCTAAACCTACAACTCCCAAATCTTCAAAACCTACTACTCCCCAGCAATTACATATACAGTCATTATCTATACACTCGCCCAGTTCTACATCTTCCACCCTTAAAATCAAAGATAATGAAGATTTGGTCGTGTTGAAGGATCTCGGGTCTGGTAACTCGGGTACTGTGTCAAAAGTGGTCCATTTGCCGACACAAACGACAATGGCAAAGAAAATCATTCCTATAGATTCAAATAATGCTGTGCAAACGCAAATTATTCGTGAATTAAGGATCTTACACGAATGTCGATCGCCATATATCATTGAATTCTTTGGCGCCTTTATTAATAACAATTCCATTGTTATATGTATGGAGTATTGCAATTGTGGGTCCTTAGATAAAATCGCCCCCTTTTGCTCACCCAGGCAATTTCCAACTTTTGTGTTGAAGAAATTGGCGTTTTCAATCTTGACGGGGTTGAATTACCTTTATGTAAGTCACAAGATCTTGCATCGAGATATAAAGCCCAGTAATGTATTAATGACGCATAGGGGGGAGTTCAAACTATGTGATTTCGGGGTATCGCGTCAATTGACAAACTCATTGACTCAGGCAGATACGTTTGTCGGTACGTCAATGTACATGTCACCAGAACGAATCCAAGGGATGAATTATGGAATCAAATCCGATGTCTGGTCTATGGGGTTATTATTGATTGAAATGGCATCAGGGTTGCCAATCTGGCGAGATGACGATGACGACGAAGGCAGTTCGGGTCTCTTTCAGGGCCCAGAGGGTATCCTCGATCTTTTACAAAGAATCGTTAACGAAACTCCTCCCAGTTTATCAAAGAAAGTTAATCCATCCACCAAAAAACCCTATGATTATCACTTGTGCAAGTTTATTGAAAGTTGTTTGGCAAAAGATTTATCAGAGCGGAAAGCTCCTGATCAGTTTTTGGCGGATAAATCGGGCTTCTTGAAGGGTGTAGAAGAGGGTATATATGACAAAGATGTGAGAAACTGGGCTAAAGGTATACGAAAAGCCCTTACATCGAAATAAGACAAATGAAGGAAAAAATAGAGCCTGCCGCATCGCGGCGGGTAGGCGTCGCTTTGAACCGCCATATAGAATACATTAACTAAAATTGATAATTTGTATATCATTGGAACTCTCTTACATCGAAGCAAGACAAGTGAAAAGAAATTGACGATTTTATGGAACAATTATACATGTTTTGAATAAGTTCGACTTGATTATTTACTATTACATTTCACCCTCGCTACCTTTATAAAAAACCCCTATAATGCAAGTTTTACATTCTTCTATTGTAGATTTATCGTTGTAACCATGTGATCGAATTAGGCGAGAGTTTAATATTTTTGACGGGTGCGAATTTGGCGGCCGAAATGTTTACCGCCCATTAACATGTACGATCCTCTGTTATTCGACACTGGGAAGTTGTCTGAGTATACTGAGACTCGTGAATATATCATAGCTAAGCAATTCACCAAATATTTGGCTAAAAAATGTTATAAAGTGTTTGTCTCGGAACAGAATTTCTTGGATATTCAAGGGAGTAATCCATTGAATTCAGCATTACATAGTACAACTACGGATGTATTGAAGATAGAAAAGACTTTTCTGTTGATTAATGATATCTATATGATTATAAAGAGAAGAGTTGGCGACTCCCAAAAAAGATATACATTTTGTAAGGTGTATTCAAAATCATTATATGGTTACCATGTTCGTCGATTTATTTTCAACTTCTATCCCGATGTTAATGACAGTACAAAATCAATGTTACTTGTAATGTTTCTTCACGAACGTGATACTTATGCCGATACATTTTACAAAAATACCCGAATTAGATTCAATGGCACAAGTCCTAAAAATAATGATTATCCTGTATTTGATTTTAAAATAGTGTTATTGAAACCAACGGATCAATCACTTATAGACAATATCGACATGTTGAATCTACTTCCACATTCTCAGTTATTATCCTATTCCAATATGCTTATACCAAATTGTGTTCGAGATTTGTTTCATGTAACCAATCCTTCCGAAGATTTTGATCAAGAAATTGGTACCTATGAAAAATTAGGAATGTGTAAACTCAACCCACAAAAAGTGTTTACGATTAGGAAACATAGTGTCTTCAAAATTAAGGAAATTCCTCAGAATGATAATTTCGATTCTTTGGTCATACTTTCAATGGCCATGGTATTAAGGCAACAAGAAACTGAACGTAAAGTACATCAAAATAAAACCACCCTTCGCTAACTGATATTTCCATTGACAGATTTAGAAATCTCAACCCCTTGTCGCTTTTGATTATAACTGGTATTCGGTTGCATTTTCCTGGTTGATCTTATTTCATCCATGGCATATCCCGGGATTTTGATATTCCAATTCTTTTCCAAATGCAATTGAACGTCTCTAGCTTCTAATGTATTAGATTTTCTGTGTTTAGCCAATCTACATGCAAATCCACTAACTGAACTCAAAAACTCGTCTGCTAAATCAAGTAAAAACTCCTCAGCATTTCCATCAATTGAAGTTTTACCGTCTCCTTCATCGGCACCCATAGTATTGACCAATTCAATTAGCTTTCGTTTTGACAATACTCGACCTTCTGAAGTACTAACTGATGGATCACTACTTGCAATATCGTATGTGGGAATTTTGGTAATAGCGGGTGTCGATGTATATGCACCCAAACTACTGGCAACACCCCCGGTCAATGTTGGCCTCAGCTCACTATTGACATTATAGGTGATAGGTGCTGGTGGTTTAACGTTGATACTTGCAGGAATCGGCATCAATGGGACACTTGGTTTGATAATACCTGCCAAATTGATTGGTGGTGGTCCTACTTTCAGCGCTCCGGATTGAGAACCCTTCAGTGGCGATCCCTTGGTGCTTGCGTCAGGGGAAGTGGACCCTTTGGCTGGAGGAACAGGTACGGCAGTGTTTAACATTGGCAGACCGCTATTACTTGTAGTAGGGTGGGTTGTCATTGGCATTTGCAGGCCGACTACTTGCTTCGAAGGAGACTGTTGCCTGGCTTGTGGGGTGCCCATTTGTTGTGGTTGCTGCGCTAATGGGTTGGAAATTTTTGGGGTGATTGAATGTTGTCTACTAGTTGATTGACCAGGAGGCATATTGATTTGTTGATTCATGATAGCAGGAGTAGAAACTTGCAGTTGTTGTAATTGTTGTTGCTGCTGTAACTGTTGTTGTTGTTGTGCCTGCTGAGCTTGCTGTTGTAATTGCCTTTGCTGTTGCATTTGTTGCTGACGTTGGAGCTGTTGTTGTTGAATGTTTTGCTGTTGCTGCTGTTGCTGTTGTTGCATTTGTTGAGGAATCTGTTGTGTCTGACCTTGTTTAAAATTTGGTGAAGCATTCATATTTCCTTGTTGCTGATTGAATTGAGCCTGTTGTTGCTGTTGTTGCTGCTGCTGTTGCTGAAGAAACTGTTGATTATTCTTCATTGGTTGCTGGTTTCCATCCATATTCATACTTGGGCTATTATTCGTATTGACATTGTCTTTATTTGCTTGATTGGCCTGTACTCTTTGTATAACCTGGGATCTCATCAACACACCAATCTTTTGAAATTGGGCAAATTTATTTTTCCATTCTACCAACTCTTTATCAATTTCTTCTATTTGTTCAGGAGTAGCATTTCCTCGTTTCCTTTGCTCTAAAATCTGAATCCGTCTTCTGACCTCGAGTAATTTTTGTTTGATTTGATTGAACTTTTCAAGGGTAACTGGCATATTTGTACCTGGAACAGTTCCATTTTGTTGGGGCATTTGGTTATTGGCAGAAGATCCTTTGCTGGAGCCGAGCGTACCATCCATACTAGTTACTAGGTTATTATTTCCTTGCATAAAATTATTATTCGACAACTGTTGAGGCTGTTGCAATTGCTGATTTTGATTCATTTGAGGAGTCTGCTGCATCATCATGGGTGATTGTTGCAATGGGTTTGCACCTTGCTGCATCATAGGTGAACCATGACCTTGGTTATTAGTAGGTATTTGGCCCATCATAGGAGATCCTTGCATGGATTGACCTAGATTATTAGGAATAGGAGATGAAGCTTGGTTTTGTTGATTGGTTTGTCCTTGCTGTTGACTTAATTGTGCTTGTTGCATTCGAGCTTTCTGCTGATATTGTAAAACAACCTGTTTAATTTTTTCAGCTTGAGCTAAATGATGTTGTTTCGTGGTCTCATCAGTAGCATTGTTTGATTTAGCCATTTCATTTCTGTAAGCTTGCACTAATTGTGTCATTTGAGGAATTCCGTTACCTTGTCGTTGTTGATTATTTCTTTGATTACCATTACCAGTATTCTGATTATTCATACCCATGTTTCCATTCATCCCAGAGTTGTTCAGATTCCCCTGCATGAAATTATTGTTATTGTTATTCATCTGGTTATTCATATGAGACCTAAATAGATGATTACCTGTGGTATCTAACAACAGCTAAAGTCTATTGATGCTAAATCCAAACCTTCCAACTTTAGAGAATAAAATCCTGCAGACAAGACAAAACTTTTGCAACTTCTATAAAACAACTTTAACTAAACAAATAGCTATAGTAGAAGTTGGTGATAGATAGAGCTGTTCTTACTATGAATTGTTGAAAGCCCCCTATAGTTTCCAATTTTTTCGTGTCAAAAATTGGGTTACCTCAACCTTCTCTATCTGATAATGACATAAAATTCTTTAAATGTTTGGTAAAACAAGATCAACAAGATGGGATATATGTATCGAAATGGAAACAGCAAATAATTCTAGCATTTCATTTTTTATTAAAAGTTTTCTCTGTCTTCAAAATTCATTTGTAATTATAATATATGTCAAATCTGGTATGTAAAAATATATAAGGTAACTGTTTTATTTTAAATATTTTTTAAATAATCTTTACATAGGGAAGATGAAGGTTGTAGGCCAACGTATATATAAAATCCTTTTATCTTCAAAGCTGTCGCAATATCAAGCTTTAAATGGTACGTGTTCTCAATCCTTACGTCCATCCATAATTGTTGCAATTAATTTCCAGTTCAAGTAATATCAATATTATGAATGTGTACTTCGATATCTAAAGTTTAACACTAGTTAACGATTGGGAGTAGGAAGAAAGAGAGTATTTTTAGAAGACGATAGCTGACTTGCTACTAGGAACTAAGTCATTAGTGAATAACGTGTGCTATTGTTGCAAACGTGTAACACTCATGAAAGCTCAAATTGTTATCTATAAATTCAAGTCATTTGTACTTTGTCTATATTGTAGAGCCTTTTAGTGAAGTTGAAATCATAGATATTGAAATTTGGCTGCAAATTACAAAATTAATTGAAAAATTGACAATATTCCAACTAAATGGGCCAACTTCAAAGAAACATATATTTCATCGATCTTTGTGAATAGAATCTATTCATGTTCGACTCTACTTCAAACTATTCCACAATAACCAATTAAAATTAGCTGAATCTCGTAAATCGAAATTTTAACTTTAAATGCCTGCTCGGTTATTTATACCGATTTAATGCAAGTAATATGTAACAGTTTGGAATCAACATGAAGCCATACAATTATTTTCTAGCATAAGTCCGACCATTACGACAGATAAGGCTGGAGTACACATTGAGATAGGGGAAATAATAATGATTACTTCCGTATTGTAAATATTGTAACTAAAAGAATGCCAACAGTTTTGTTTGAAACTCTTCAGATTTGTTCACAAGTAATCTTATATCGGAAGTTTCCATCTGAAATAGACAGGGATTTGACTTTGATCCTCAGGGGAAAGTTTCACACGTTTTCTCTGTAGCGATTATCAAACTTTCAAATTTACAAGCTACGAAATATCATATTAAATGGTATATTATTATTCTATAAGTAATAACATGTTCTCGAAAAACTGGACATGTCATATATGTAAATCATGATTCATATGTGTTTATAATTATTCAAAGACATGGAATCCAATGCCAATTCTAAACAGTATTGGATGCAACCTCTTCGTTCACGGCTTCTTTCTCAGCAGCAAGTTTCACGGCTTCTGCTTTTTTTGCAGCAAGTTCTTTGAAATAAGCAGCATAACCGTATTTAGATTTGGCTCTTAAACCTGGCCCGATTTTGGCAAAGACAAATGGGACAGGCATTAATAAAAGCGCAATAAATCCAAAAACCGATGATGCCCAGCCAATACCAAGATTCTCATACATTTGAATGGTAAATAATGGGAAAACGGATGCTAATGTATATCTTAAAACATTGTTAGCTGACATTGCTGAAGCAACATTAATTGGTGGGAATGCCATTGAAAAATACCCCACTACTGAGAAGAACACCAAAATTAAACCCAAGCCAAATGGAAACCCGGCTGCAGTTGGAGCCATCCAATGAATATCAGGATTTCTACCAGTCCAACCTAACCAAAATAATGAAATTGGTAAACAAACAGCACCAATTTTTCCTACTAGTAATTTCTCTTCGGGTGCAGCCCAAATAATATTACCATTTTCATCAAAATTACCTCTGGTTCCATCAGCATTCTTGGGGAAGAATTTCACTTTATCAAGTATAACATAAAACAACACCCCGGCAGCTAAACCTAACCCCACAGAAATAAAAGGTAAACCTGAAATACCTAAATCCATATGATAAACCCCTCTGAAAATAACAGGAAAGGCTTCAAAGAATCCAAATAAAACTGCAAATATAAATGCAACATAAATCGACATTAAACTGACAATTGGTTCGACAACCAACATTTTAGCTGGTTTTAAAAACACAAATTTCGCAACCGCTTTCAATGGCATTTCAGGACGAATTACATGAATCCCTCGTTCCTTAGCCCTCTTTTGCAAAATAATTGTTTTATAAGTTTCTGGAACAAATATCAATGACAAAAGCGATGCACCAGAAAACATCAAATAAACCCAAGAAGCGGGCCATTTCCAGTCTTTATATTCACCAGTAAATCCACCAACAATGGGACCAATGACTGGACCTAAGAATGGACCTAAACAAAACAAAGCAATGGCAAAAGATAAAGCGTCTGGTTTATTTGACCATAAATCAGAAATTGTCCCCGATGCAACCGATAAAGCTGGAGAACCAAAAAACCCCACAAAAAATCTCAACACGAGTATGGTTTCAATGTTTTTAGCAAATCCAATTCCTAAATTGAACAACATCCCAATTGGGAATGATACAATATAAATCCATCTTCTACCAATTTTTTCTGATAATGGACCAGCTAAAAGGGGACCAAGGGCCAAACCAATCATATACAAGGTCAACCCGACCAAAGCCAATTCTGTGGATACACCGAATTCTACCACTAAATCGGTAATTCCCCCAGTATATAAAGAACTCCCTAAAGAGCAACAAAGACAAACTATAGCTACCGTGAGTGTAATCCACCATTTTTTCCATGCTGGCCAAACGTGAGGATTACCCTTATCATCGGGTCCATCCCAATCTAAATCAGCCACATCGATATGATTGGTACTAGAATTTTGTGAAAGTCTTTCGTGGTCTCCGTTATGACCATCATCTTTATCAGAATCAAGCTGTTTAGGTTTCGAGTGTGCCGTTATGGATCTATACATTTCCAATTCACCAGCCTCTTGAACAGATTTATGCGAAGCTATACGAGCGATGGTATATTCTCGGTTTAGATTATTTTCGTCGAGTTCATTACCATTACCATTGAAGTCTTGTACTTCATCAGAATCCTGTGAGTCTTTAACAGGGGTATCCTCTACTTTCGAGGTTTCAAAAATATCGGTCGAATCATCATCGTAGTCATTGTCTTCGACATCGGGTTCGACTCCGTCGTAGCTACTCGGTCTTGGTTCTTTCACACTAGGAGGTCTTCTAATTGTCTCATCGTCTCTGCCGACATGAACATCTTTTACCTTTTCTTGTTCAGCTTGTCCATTGTATTCGGCGTTTTCTGATTCGTCGTCATCGTAATATTCCGGAGCGGTATCGTAGGCCGAACTACCAGTATTACTTGAAAAACTTTGTCTAGACGAATTATCAAGATTAGCAACTCGTCTCAACTCCTCTTCAGTATGTTTTGTACCAAACATGATAATTAAAAGGAAATTTTTCCAATCTGAATTTATCAACGTCTATTTATCACTATAAATAATCGCAGGTTAAAAGCCTTACATGCTCAAACAATGCGAAAATAAATGCAGTGAAAAATAATTTTATGCGCAAAGTCAAAAAGAAAAAACCGGCTTCATATCCCATCGGTGTTAAAGCGGCTACAACACAAACATAAACCTAAAATTATTACCGGAAAGTATTGCCGCAAGGAATGCAAGGTATTACATTCCTTATAGTGCTAATACCATGTACTTGATATATACTAACCAAGTGTTTTGGTCTAGTATATATATATAATTATATAAATCTCTCTTGAAATCTTGAGATGCAACCATGCAGAGTTGAAATCGGTCATATGAATGTTTAATTTGTCCGAATATTTTTAATCGGTCATATGAATGTTAATCTGTCCGAATCTTTGGTAGGCCGAGGTAAAATGTGGTAACTCCGTATAGCTTAAACGATAGATATGGTAGTATTTAAATAGCCGTGCAACATTGATGTTGAAGTTAAGTAATGAAGCCATTAAATTATATCCGATAACTCTATTGATTCTATATTGATATAATATCTACAATGATATTCTTGGTGTTTACTATCAACAAAAGGAAGTAAGACGGCTATATTACCCTAAAACAATTGCGTTTGTTTCACATTGGTTGATTGTTTAAAGTATATCTAAATCAGGTGTGGTATCACGTGTATTGAATTTTGACATATCGAATCGAGATCTGTAATGAAAGGGTATTGAATTAACTGTTGGGGATTTGTCTACGTCTGCTTGAAATGGATTTTATAAATTTTGATGAAGATAGAATATCTGTGCTAGTTTTGGGAGATATTGGCTTCATACCTCAAAACAAATCAACAAATCCAAAACCAATAGAATATCTATTGGCTACTAGTAATTATTGTAAGGAGCATCATAGAAAGCCGCTTCGAAAGTAATTATTGACTTATAACCTATAATGAGGCGATTTATACTTACTCGCCTATTAATACCACCTTTCATAAAAGTGATCACTACGAGAGTATTCACCGTACGCGTTATACATTTGTACACCACTCTCTTAAATCCGCTTATAATGCCGCTTGAAATCTGAAATATATATAATGTTTAAAAGTAATGTGTTGGATTATCCATGGATGTGTTTCTACAAGCCCAACTCGCAGATATACAAAAAGTCGATAAGACACGGCTTAGCCAAGTCAAGGTCCTATGAAACAGATGATACTTTGAGCCGGTTCAACAATAACAACAATTAACCTAGATTAGAAAAATGTGCAAGTCTAACGAAATGAATTAATTTAGAAAAGTCCAGAAGTTAATTATTAACTGATTTTGCAGCCAACTCAAAATGACAATTTCCCTTGATTTTTGAATATACCAGATAATGTATTGTAGAGGCTTTTTTTTGAAACGGAAACTAGCCTATTAAGTTCATTTTAAATAATTATTAGACTATTTTACCGAAACAAAATCCCACATTTTCTATTTGCATCTGATTCAAGCGGGATTTTTTTGGATGTGCTTAGTAGTTTGAGCACAAGCAAATTGGCATTGTCATGAAAGGAACTTTCGGGTGGCTGTATATATGTTTTGAATGACCACTCCACCCCCAATAGCTTGTTCCTATACATAATCTACCGTAGATTCTTATTTCCTTCTTGCAAATCGGAAATCAAGCAAATATACCGGTCATGGTTTGAATAACAGATAATACTCAATTGATCTAGGAAATTGGGATTTTTAGTTAGCAGTTTGCTTTTAAATTAACCGTTAGTCAATAATCTACACTCGTTCTCATGTTATATCTATTACTATATACCTATATACGTTCTTTTCACCAATTTTCTTTTACCAATATTTTGTTTTATTTTCCTGTTTTCTACTATACAACTCTTGACCATGTTTTTCTTCCCATCCGTAATAATTTTTAGCACGCAAGTATCCAAATGAGAAATTACACACGTAGATTACTACCACCAATCCAAATAATATTAAGATAAACTTTAATCCGAGTGGTTCTATCAACCCGTTTAAGATCATTCCTATAGTTTCGGCCGAGATTAATGATATGTTACCGACACTATTGGGGTCTAAGTTCATAATCTTCTCCCAGTTGGCACATTGTGCTTCTAATGCCGGTACTATCAAATCGGGCGAGCATTCATTCTCAATGTATTGTCTTGTAGCTCTTTCGATTTCAATTATGAGATTTTTCCGATGGATGGTGAGTTTGTGATTGATATCTAATTTGACCGACCGGACCATCAAATATAATTGGAAGATAATGAAACTTCCAATCAAAAAATTTGTTAAAAGTTGTGAGATTGATGATAAGAAATAATAATACGTTTCGACGGGGTGTGCTCGTGATTCCCACGGAAGCGGAAGAATTGTAGATAAATGTTGAGATTGTTGATTGGAGTGATTTGGCTGACTCATTGATTGGTCGACGCTTTGATTGATTATGCTTGTCGATTGTGTAGTCTTTTTGGGGGTTTTAATTACCTTTTTTGGTGACTTTTTTGGGGTTTTTCTTACTTGTTTTGGACTTTCATAATAATAGTGATGATGATGTACTTGAACAGGGTATGGTGTGTATTGTTGTCGATTGAATAGGTTGTTATTACTATTGTGTAAACCATTGTTATAATAGTTTCCTTGTAAATAATTTTCACTTTGATAATCTTTCTGATTTCTCAGCTGTATGGTATCATTCCCTTCATACTGCCCAGTTTTTGAATTATAAATGAATTCATCAGTATTATCTGAATCATCGTATTTCCTATCAATGAACGAATTAAAATCTGAATCTGAAGAATATGAACTAATATTAGCAGTATTTTTAGTCAATTTGTTATTTCTATTTTCATTTTTATATTCATCTAGATCATATTCATAATCCACCAGATGGGTGGATTCATCAGGAGAAGCACCTGGAGCCATAATCAATTTTGGTTTATTTATTGCTAGTTTCGCACCTAATGTTGTAGGTGACAAAATCATAGATAAACTCGATTCTTCATAATCGTAAGAATCATCTGGAGAAGATGATTGTATTGGAGTGAACTCTTCTGAGACATCAATTACAGGTTCAGGCGTTGAAGATTGAAGATCCGGTTCAATCTCATCTATATCCATATAATCGTCCTCATCAATAGTATCTGCTGTAGTATACTGGGAATCATCTATAGATAGCGATTGTAACAAACTCCCATCTAACTCAGTGTGTCCATCAATCCTACTTCTCATTTGATGGTTTGATGGCAATGTTTACCTTTTGACTTTTGGTTGATTTGAGAACTTGACAAAATAAGCTTTCCTGACAAACGCTCACAACGGAAAAATGAGATGAGATGGAGATGGAGATGGATTGAATTAGTATTGGATAAGTTTAATAGAGATAGAAACATAGATATATATATATACAATGGGTTCTAGACGAAAGAAGGCAGAGAAACAAAAGGATTTCAATAAGAAGAAATTGAAAGTAGGGAAGACTGCTGCCAAACCAGATAATCATACAGATACTTCCTTCAAAGCCAAGACTATTTCATTACCAAATCAAGGATTAAATAAAGCTACCAGTAGTAACGAGAATGTACAGAAGAAGGAAGAATTGGATTTAAATCACCATTTGGCATTGACCAAACATCATTCATCTTCAACTAGAAAAGAAGTATTAATATACTTGGAACAACATTTACCTTCAAATCCTTCATTATACAAGCAAATTTTAAATTCAATTACTCCCATGATTCACGATTCTTCATTGAATGTTCAAACTGCATTAGTATCGTTATTTAATAAATGTGGTGAAAAACAACATGGTTTGTTGTCTTTGCATGTTAGATCGGTGGTATTGTTTATATTATCTGCAATGACCCATATACAGCCAGTCATACGGAATGGTGCCACTAAATTCTTACAGGTATTAATCACCTATGCCTCGAGTGCTTTGATTAAATCCTATTTCATCAAAATTATGAAATCATACTTTCACTTATTAAACTGGACTTTAAACAACGATAAAAAATCAATGTCCTTGGCTATAACTACCGGTTCTGCTATAGGTGGAACTACCAAGAAAGCGAGAATTGGCCATTTGCATATATTACATGCATTCTTAAAAGCAGCATTATTTGAAGAGGAAACCCTGCAATCAAATTTCAATATTGATACCATAACCATACATCCATTGACTTACAAATACCTTATACCTGATGTTCCCCAACCATTCACCTCGTTAAAATTGTTCACCACTGAATTACCAACAATTCAAAGATCCCAAAACTCAAATTACAGTTTGCAAGATTTAGATACGTTATCGGCCGACGATTTGCAGACCAGAAGAAAAGTCATGCAAGATGTATTCATGAAACCCGTATTGAATAACTTGAACTCGTTGATCAAAGAAGGTGGTGAAGTCGGGAAAGAAGCTCATTCCATATTAAGTTTATTGAAAGACTTTGAGGCCTCAATGATTAAGGAAAAGGAAGATATGGTCTAGTGTGAACAAGAAATTTTCAAGAAATTTATCTACTAAAACATGATCTTATTTATTCTGTTTATAGACTTATAGACATTTATACATAACACTTTTTATGTTTCCTTTCCCGTTTCCTCTTCATTTCTAGATAACTTATAATTTTTTAAATCTTGTAAATTCTGTTGAAGAACCTTCATATCCTCTACTTTATTATCAATCAATTTCAAATCAAAAGATTGATTTAAAGATTGGATCTCGTAATTATCCAACTTTGTATTTGTTGAATAAACTATAGGTAACTTTGCCAGTGGTGATTTTTCAAGATCCAAAGCTGTAAATGCGTTTTTAGATTGAGAAGGTGATTTACGTAGTGGCTTATGGGTTGGTTGTCTGTTATTTCTATTTGATTTCATTGTCATTTGTTTGTATGTTAATAAATGTTTGGCTTTTATAGTGGTGGTCATTATGTGGTAAAATTTGGTTGCGAAATGAGTACAACGAAAGAAAGGTTGATTTCTAGCAGGATATAACAAGAAAAGGCGGGTTAGATGATTGATCATGACTCCAGAATAGTTTCCAAGCTATTGGAATGGGAATCATTGTCACATTTCCATTCTTTTTGAAGTTAAACATGTGGCTGCTCACATTTTATGGTGGTCTGGGTGTATTACACCAGTGGTCGACGCGATGGTTTATAATAAAAACACGGTTAATACAACCACAAGCTTCCCAATAGTCTACTCAGTCTAGAACTGTGCTATTGAAAGTTAACAACAAAACTAAACACCTCGAACTTATATCATACAAACAATGTCGAATAATTGATTCAAGCTAGCAATGAAAAGATGCTGGGGACAGTCACCAAAATGAGTGAAGTATTCTACAGTTACTAAGATGAATGAAGTAATCAACACAAATCAACCATCCAGGATCATATCCGCATTGGTGAAGGTATACACGAGGAAGATTTACAGTTGGCTAAAAAAGAAAGAAGAAATTCCAGATTCAATTTCAGGTTGGTGAAACTGGAGGTCAATCATCAGTACAAATTCATATTGTTTGATCCGAACTATCCTCATAGCGATCCATGCAAGTCCAATACATCTCGCAAGTTAAGCTATACGTGCTTTATAAGTACGTTTCCTATTTCGACCTATACCCTGGAATCAGCCACAATAACCTTAAATAAAGTCATGGCAGCAGACATGAATAATACTAGTATACATAACCAATCACTAAACGTACAAATAGAAAAAAAAAAGAACAATCCAACGGTTGCCCGTTGATCTAGTGAGTATCGTGCTTCACATACGTGACTACATTGTTGCGAGGTTCCATCCTTACATAATCACCAAAGGGTCTTGTGAACTCATACACTTTATTTAAAGGTATACACCTTCCCTGATGGAGCCTCATCGACTCCAACATCACTAGACCTAGATTTAAGCGCCCCGGTTAAAAATAATTGGAACATCCTTGAAAAATAAATGTACATAATGAAGGGAGGTAATTGTACGTTTTACAGGACTAACATAAGAGATTTGAATCTAGCAAGCATCTGTCAAGGATTGACCATACGTAACTAAACTGATGACATATTACTAAGCCTATTTAGACAAATTCCAAGTTAGTCATTTGGGTATACCGCCACCGCCACCGCCACCTGGAACTAAGGGAAGTGTCACTGGAGGTAGACTCTAGGGCGGATACCACTAATATCATCCCCTGACATTTGAGTCAATAAAGTCGTGGCTTGACACAAAAAAAAGAAATTTGATATTTGAGCATTTCGCACGACCCCTGGTATACTTGTTGATTGAAATATAATTAATAATTGACTAAACATCTGATTATACTAGACAGGGATAACTATTGGGCAGAGCGATAGTTAGGTCACAGAGCGAAGGGTGGATAGAACAGATTCCGCCGGTAGACAGTAAGCAGAACGAAAGATCTGAAATTAGAATTAGGATAGTAGAAGGATAACTATGTTTAATACTAAAATATTTGAGAATGCAAATACCCCTTCAATAAATATTATAGGAGACAATGCTGGTAATACAAATCTGAATCCTACTACGAATTCACAACCGATAGATATCACACATCAACAAAGACATCATTCTATTATAAATAATTCCAAGTTTAGACGGGAAAGTATTGCCCATTCACAAGGTATGGGAGGGATAAGTTGGGGGTCTGTGACAATCGGTAGTTGGTTGAAGGATGAAGTAATGATGGCTACTCAAAGTCATAGCGGCTCCCATTTAGGAGTCGGCAATGGCCATTTTGGTCAAAGTCATATAGGCAGTCATGGAGGGGATAGTCATAGAACCCAATCCATCAATTTGCAAGCAGTGAAAAGAACTAAACAAAACCCGTCACTAGCAATGTCCCCTCCTCATCATACTTCCTATTTACCCGATTTGGAATCAGAATATTGTAAAGATTATTCTTGTTGTGGCGAATTGTTACCCACATTACATGATTTATTAAGACACTACGAAGAAGCCCATATCTCTCCGTCACCGCCGCCAGAAACTCATCATCAAATTATTGATCAAAACAGAAACAGAAATTTAAACATGCATAATATGTTGGAAACTGTATCAACCACCGATGTCTTTTTGAACAATAATAATCATACCAATAATAATACCCAGTTTTCCGGTAATCCACAACAATTTCAACAAGTTCCTCAACAACAAATTCAACAACAGCAACTGGTCCTGCAACAACAACAATTGTTCCAACAGCAGCAACTGCAACAACGACAACAACAGCAACAGCTGCAACAATCCAATTTCAATAACCAACAAGGAGTCAATGCAAATTTCACCTCCAATCAATTTAATTTTAATAATTCATCTAACACTAATTCTAACACTCAAATACCGACATCGATTCAACCACAACAATTGCCTATTCATTCTCAACTTCAGCAAACGCAACAAAATAGCAGATCCGGCACTCCAAGTAATGACGATTCAATGTATATTGATGATCCGGCAAGACATTTATATGTCATGGAAAATGATGAACATAAACCCTTCAAATGTCCAGTAATTGGGTGTGAAAAGACCTACAAAAATCAAAATGGTTTGAAATACCATCGTATTCATGGGCATCAGAATCAGAAATTGAAAGAAAATCCCGATGGTACTATCTCTATAATTGATCCCGAATCAAATACCCCTTACTTGGATGGCCAAGGGATGGAAAAGGATAAGCCTTACAGATGTGAAGTCTGTGGTAAAAGATATAAAAATTTGAATGGTTTGAAATACCACCGTGGTCATACAACTCACTGATTGAAATAGAAATGATAGTTTTGTATGATCAAGAAGCCCCATGGATGTAACTAAAGTAATGATGTACTAATAATTAATTATTTTTATGTTTAAGGAAAGTGATCAATATCTGCACGCCTAAGACATTTGTGTGGAGATGGAGAGATCTTCTTTTTGTCATTTTATTCCGTTTGAATGCTCAAATAGAATTGGAAGTTTACAGAATCAGTTTTGCAAGGTTAGAGTAACACCAATTCTATTTTATTTGATATACTATCACCCAGTTTGAACAAATTACCTTAATTGATAAAATAATATTAGAGTATACAAGGATAGTTCAAACAGGGCATAGGTTTACGGGTTAACCACACGGAAATCAGTAACCACAGCTAGGAAGTTTTCAAAAGTTGTCAATAATATGACAAAATTGTCTAATTAAGGGATAAGTAGAATCGCGTGGTTTGCATCTCGTACTCATTGTGAATAGAGAGAATGCAACTACAGATACGAGAACAATTCCAGTTAAGTCCTTCTCGTGATTTAGTTTGGCTTTGTTTCTAAAATCGTTAACTTTTGCGTATGCTATGGTTATTGTACTTGTTTTATTTCTAATTTCTTATAATTTGACTGGTATTATTGAGGTATAGAGGTTATCATTATAACCTCTTGTCCAATATGTTTAATGATTTAATAGATTTTATTTATAGGCGTATATATAAATTATATGTAATTTTGAAAGAGCGTATGAAAATCGTACTTTTCAGCAGATCATAACATTAACTTTAAAGAATAACAGACGCTTGAGGATGGGTTTAATTAAGTGGCTCGTGTCTAAAATAGACTGGCAAGTGCCATTACTGGTCACTAGGCGTTGGACGTATGTTACCAGTGTTTTGATGGTAATATTTGGTATTCTAGGGCCATTCTCGGTATTATCATATTACAAATTACACGAGGCATTGATTCCAGCCAATTCGCCGCCTATACCCTTGGATTTCACATCTTCTGCTACGCAATCCATCGATGTTACTGGGGAAAATAGTCCTACTGCCCATTACGAATTTGATCCCTTGATAGCTTATAGATGGAATATTCATTTAAATTTGATTT
Source organism: Candida sp. Y128-05E (assembly GCA_037042355.1). Classification (NCBI taxonomy): domain Eukaryota; kingdom Fungi; phylum Ascomycota; class Pichiomycetes; order Serinales; family Debaryomycetaceae; genus Candida; species Candida sp. Y128-05E. Next base: position 97,000 of record JAXQKE010000054.1, on the reverse strand, counting down.
GTGGAGATCGATTGAAAGGCAAGTTGATACCAGTCAACTATTGGATCGGTGCAGGTAATACGACGCTCTACAAGAATTTCTTTGTATTAGACTGTGATACGAGGTATGCCCATAATGTCAATAATTTCATAATCCCTTATAATCTTCGATTTTGGATGCCTCCAGTCACTGTGAACTTTGATAGATCTGTCTTGCACAGACTTGATAAATATACTACTCCAGGGAATAAATTGTTGACTTATAGCAGTCAGAAATTAAATATCCAATTAGAACCAGTTACAGGGTTAATTGTTGATAACGATAGATCATGGTTAGATTTTCGAATGGAATTCAGTGGATTTCGATATTATATGGTCAAGTATTATGTTGCAAGTTTTATTATTGGCGTGGGTACATTTTGGTCTACAAGTACTATGTTGTGTGTAACAACAGCTTTGTATGTATTTGGTGCATTTGACCCAGCTGAGGATCAACTGGATGTGAACGAGAAGGGCGATGACAATGAAGAGGAAGTTTACTGGATAAATGAAGACGATTAAATAGTATTTATATATTATGCTAATTATATATATATACCCTTGTTTAATTCTTCAGTCTATACCTTTTAATAAAATTATGTTTAATCAACTTGCATTTAATAATTTCGATTCATTCGAACTATCAATCGATAAAAATGGTATAATCTTATGAAAGTAATTATGTTCATCAGAATACTTTGATGAACCTAATTCCAAATTGAATTGATCAATCTCAATCCTAGTATTCAAAAAGTTTTTGAACTCCTCAATTATTGAGTTCAATTCATTCAAACTTCTACCAAGATTTATCATTTTCATTAAATCTCCATCATTCATTTTGGTTGGATCATCAGTAATTAATTTCGAAAATTCATCAAATAATCTTGAATCCGATGATACATTATCAACATCATCCAAATCAATATTTTCAATTATCAAATTCTCTTCGTCGTTAAAATAAAACTTGGCATTATAAACATCAGAGTTAACAAATATTGTAATTAATGGAATCCTTGGACAGGTAGGGAAATGGGTAGTTCGTTGAGTGGGTTTTTCTTGAGGAGCTTGTTGCTGAAATTGATTGAGATGGTTCTTTTGATGCAATAGGCTATTCTTGCTGTTGATCATAGCATACTTATCATTCATGGAAACATGATCAATAATTATGTCAAATTTATAAATGGGTCTCACTATTTCTGGTGGTACATTTGTAAACTCTAGTGGTTGAGTGGTGGTCTTTGGTTGTTGATTAACTAAATCAAGCGTTATTATTGAGCTTGCATCTGAACCGTCATCTCTCATTGATGATGAAGGTGAAGTTTCTGTTATTGATGTTGGTGTCGAACTAAATGACATTAGTGATGGGCTACTTGATCTTGATTTAATCGATGAGTATGCAGTAGATAATGATGTCATTGATACCGAGTTTCTTGTGAAAAGTTTATCTCCTGATTTATTCAAATTAGTCATTGAATTATTATTTAGCTTCCTATTGGGAGCAGGACTATTATCGTCTGTAGACAAAATCTTGAATAATTTCCCTAGTGAATTGACAAATGGATTAGAATTTTTTGGAACTTGTTGATTCGCATTACCAAGCGAATCATCACTAGAATTTTCGGATCTAGTTGGTAAACTTGAACAACTGTAGATTGCTTCATCTAATATTTCGAATGGATGTGTCTTTCTAATTTCAGATGATTTTATTGGTGTTGCCGATAATAAAGAAGAACTGGTTTCGTCAGCAACTGAAATATAATCATCCTTAGTGTTCAATGGTAAAATCCCCAATTTTCGATTAACTAATGGATTATCCTGTTTGTAATCAAGAGTATACAAGTTCTGGTAATTCGATGTAAAATCATGTAAAATATTGTAAGAGATATTCAAACGTATTTGTAATTTTTTAGTGGTTTGAATTGCAGATGATGACTGGTAATTGTTAATTCCAATAATTCTCCAAATCAATAATCTCAAATAATAAGATCTTATAGCTGGATTCCAATGGGTCAAAAATCTCGAGAAATTTCCTTGATCAATTATCCAATTAATGAAGTTAACTTTAAACGATTCATCTCGATTGGTAATCCACCCATAACAAGAAGATTCGGAATCAGATTTCGGTAAAACATCAGGTATCATATCCCAAGTATTAAATAAAAATGCAAAATTTTTTAACAAGATTTGAATATGGTCAGTATTTTTTATCAGCATATAACAACAACTCAACCAAAATTCCCAATTGATTAAATCACTGCTATTGGGAATATTGTTAACTATGTGGTTGATGAATTCGTGAGTGATATTTAGAATCAACCCTAATCTATTTGTATCATAAACGGTTGTTTCCTGGGCAATATCAACTAATGAATTGTCAATATATGTCACTAATTGATTGGTAATGATGGACATATTTGAATTAATTTCTTGATCCAACACATCTAAATTGTCTTGACCATCATAATGAATAAATCTAAGAGTTTTCATTATTTTGATGACTGAATTATAGTATATATCCGACGTTTTATTCAAGGGTACGACCGGAATTGGAGCTTGATTACCGTTTTTTCTCGTAGAAGGAGGGTTTGATGATGATTGTTTGGCAGTGTTACTAATTCTTGTAATTGAAATTTGAAAAATTTGAATGATGTGACTTAAAATGATTGAAAATCCTGGACAATTTGCAAGAGTTAGATTATCATCAAAATTCGTACCAATGATGAAAATGTAATGACGAAAGAAAGAATTGAACACATTGGAATCACAATTGCACCATCTTCGTACCCAGTTTCCATTTGGATCTTTAATCCCGTTAACTGGATGTTTAGGAGGAGGCAAACAGTTTAAGAACGATTTTTTCCGTTTCAAACATTGGATACCTTGAAAATTGATCAACCAATTCAAATACTGAGGGTATTTTGAAGTTGTAACATCTTTAGGTTGAATCTTCAATATTTTATTGGTCTTTTCCAATTTATCTTGTTTTACCCCTAACAAAAATAAAAGAGCGTGGTTGATGTCTGGTAAATTAAAGAACGAATAAGCCATAACTTTCCCCAAGAATGCAGATATTGATAAAGTTAAATTTTTCAACGTCGACATTTTATTTAAACAATATTCTAGAGTTAGAGTCAATAATTTTTGGTAATTTTGATATATATCCAGATCAACATGATTCCAATATTCCAAAGAAATGATTCTCGATATCGCTTCCAAGTAGGCATTTCTGTCGCTGGTTAACACCGAAGATATATTGTGACTCGGTATACTCTTCAATTGATTGGTATTATATTCCAACAAGTTATCAATGAGACTCGCCCACCATTTGATGAGAATTGATGTTATAACACTCGACAAGCTTTTGTATATGTTGGAGTTTATAGAAAATGATTTTGACAACACAGGATGGTTTCTCAAGAAGGGTAGCAAAGTCAACCGCAAGATATTTCCCTTTAAATTGATGGAAGACAGATTGTTATATTTTTTTGAATTGAATTTGTTTAAACTGATTTCTATTGATTTGAACTGCTTCAACAGTTTCTTAATGACTATATCATTTTCTTGATCGGAAGTGACAGTCATAGTAAATGCAAAGGAATAGTATGTGAATATGAATTAAATAGTGAATGTGACTATGAATAATAGTAATCAGAAATCACAATATGAAAATGAACAAAATCTGATAAGGAATAGTAATCAGGATACTAATAAAACGTAATAAGCGATGGAATTAAAATGAAACGAAATATTCAAACGAGGGGAAATGTAGTCAATAATTTGTGAGTACCTATGATGTCTACCTGAACCAAAAGCAATATCACCTAAAATAGGATGAAACGAGATAATCAACTAGGAAACTTGTAAAAGTGAAGGAATAGGGACACTTGGAACCTAGAAAGAAACAGCCAGATAGAAGCTATAACAACGGAGGACAGTGCACCTAATCTGCCAAGATACGGAATAAGACTTTGAATCCTAGGCAAGAAGAAAGTAAAGCCACTTGGTTATATTTTAAATTCCACCAGCTTAAAAAAATAAATAAAGATAAAAAATAAAAATGGGAATTTCAAACAAAAGCAAAAATACAAAAGAGAAAGAAAACAAAGAAGGAAGTAGAGGATGAATAGTAGAGAAGAGTTAGAAAAGAACAAGATTAGACTAATTCAAATAGTAAATTGAACTACTGGACCAAAGTTACCAACCCTATTCCAATAATAGCAATGTTTTGTTAGTTGATGATGTAATGTCGCAACAAATAATGTAATGAAAACCAAAGTCTTTGTTTATGTACATGACTTTTATTATTGGTCCTTGTGGCTATTGTTTAGAAATAAGCAAGATTAGCCTTGGAGGGTCTACTTCTTTCTCTATAGATACATATATGTTTATATTTCAATAATACCTTGTTTCTAATCAGACTTACTCCCCAAATATTTCATTCGGTAAGCCTTCTCCGGCAAGGCTTAACTTAAAGTTTAACCACATTTCTCGACAATTCATACCAAATGCTGGCTCTAGCAATTTCCAAGGCTTCGTTAACTTTATCTATTTATCTATTTTATCTACATAGTTCTAATTCACATTCTTGGCAACCCACACTTGCGATTATTAATATCCCCTAAGAGGATTATCCTTACCTTTCTTAGCTTGGCTTTTAGCTTCATCAGTATTTATATTCTTGGCAGAATACTTTATCGGTATTTCTGGGTCTGTTCCGAACCGGCTTGTCAGGGCTTTTCACACCCATTGTCAAATATCGTTTGGTTAATCTATAGTGTAGTTTATGCCGAAAACGTCATTTCGCACATTATTTGTTATCGTTATGGAAACCAAGACTATTTGTAATGTCGAATGACTTAAAACTACACATCGTCAATTTTAGTTGTTAAATATAGTTATACTTTCTCAGAAGGTTTGCCATATTTCATAACCACTGAGAAATTTCCCTATTAAATAGAATGTCACCATTTAGGAAGCACATCCAAATTCAAATCATACTGTATGGCTTTCAATAATAGTTTAGTAAATGGCAACTAGTTCTATTTATAATCGACTACAGCAATAAACTACACATCTCAAGCCTCTTCATAAATCTTCATATATTCTCTGGCTCCTTATATACATTAATCTCAATTAATTTCTGTTCCTTACAAATTCAACGTACCCTCCAAATGTTCATTGTATCTCAATCCAACGACTGGACTGGCAGTGACAAGATCATCAATTGTTTTCAAGTCTTCATCTGTCAATTCAACAATATTGGAAAGATTCTTGGTGATCTTTTCTGGAGTAGAACCTGAAGGAATAGGGATAATTTTCGATAATTTGGGAATATTCTTAAAGTTCTTTCTTTGTGACAAAGATACAATCCAGGATAATGCCAAAGATTCTAAACTAACTTTCTTAACATCATGGGCAAAATCGTATAATTGCTTCAACAATTTCAAATTGTGATTGAAATTATCGGGTTGGAATTTCCCCGTCATTTTCTTGAAATCGCCATCTGGAATTGCATCCAAGAAGGTATCGGAATTGTTAACAGTATAATCAGTCAATAATCCTCTACATAAAGGAGAATAAGCAATGACGGTAACATTATGTTTGGATAATTCTTCCAAGATTCCATTTTGTAGAATGTCTTGAGTAAATAAAGACAACTCAAGTTCAACACATGAGATGGGGGCAACAGCCAAAGCCTTTTGAATAGACCCAATACCTACTTCTGATAATGAAATTCCGTCTAATTTTCCTGATTTCACATATTCATTGATATAACCAATAGTTTCCTCATAAGGAACTTTAGGATCAACTCGGGCAATTTCAAAAATGATTCTGGGGCGATTTTTTGGATCAGTGGGGAAAAAACTCAAGACATTGTCGATTGATTTGGTGACATTTTCACGAGAACCATCGGGTACAAGACCAGCACCTAATCCACCTTTAATGGAAATAACCAATGCCCGGTTTTCTTCGGGAGTGTTACCAGCAAGAAATTGTTGAAACAATTTCAAATTAGCATCGTTTTCACCATAAAACTCACCACCATTAAGCAATTTAGTACCAAACTCTTCATGCGATGTGACAAATTTCAAAGCTTCAATTTGTTCTTCAATTGGTTTGGGTTTTGGGGTCCATGTTAACGACATGGTACCAAAACCGAATTTTCCTGGAATTTCAAGTGGTTGCGACATTATTGTGAGTGTAATTGATGGAATTGTAAGGATAATTAGCCCGGGTTTTATAGTTGGCAATTCCAATTGTTCCTTCCTGATTTTGTCAGCAGGGAGTTGCGGGTGCGGAAAATCGGGTCTACCTAATTGGGAATTGCCTAAAACTGTTGTTCATCAATATGAGGAAAACCGGGTCTACCTAATTGGGAATTGCCGGAAACTGTTGTTCATCAGTTCGTTGATGAATGGGAACAGTTGGAAACTTTAGTTAAGATTCATTGTGTCTATAGAGGATACATATCGTACTAGGTTGGAATATAAACACTTACGGCGAGGTCGTTTTGCTTGGCAAAGATATCCAACATTTGAACAGGCATCAACAAAACTGTGGAACGGGGTTTGCGAAGTGGAATGGTGTTGCCACAAAAAAATATTATTTGTAATTACCGTATATAATTATTTTATCATTCAACAACTTTCAAATTGAAGACATCCGGAGTAGACTCTTTAGATTTTACACTGGATTCTTGTTGCGTTGGCGGATTATTTTCTAATTCCTTGATCTTTCTTTGTTGTGCATCTACTTTAGTATTCAATTCCTCAACTTTGGCTTTAAAAATAGTTACTAACTTTTCTTTGCCTTCCAATGATTTTTTCAATTTAGCAACTTCCTCGTCATTCTGGGTGACATCCTTAGAATCTTTTTGTAAAGTTTCAATTTGACTATTGGCAGCATCCAATTGTAATTCAATTTCTTTTTTATTCTTCAATTTTGTGTCCAATATTTTTAATTTATCTTGAGCATCATCTAATTGTTTCGAAGTTTCTTTTAAATCTTGTTTCGCCAGATCTAATTCTTGTTCTTTATCATGTAATTTAGTCTGATTTTCAGTTAAATCACTCATGATAATTTCGGTTTCAGATGTCATCTCTTGAATCTTGGACTCGGCTTCCAACAAATTCTTCTCGGTATCTTTCAATTGAGTTGATTGTGTTTTCAATTCGTTGATTTGATCATCAGTTTTCTTTTGGTTGATTTCTTTTGTTCGTAAATCTTGCGTCAAGTTGGTGATCTTCTCTTGCAATTCCTTGGTTGCCTTTTCGTGACTCGATTTGATGCTTGTCAACTCATCTTGGCTTGATTTGCTGGCTGATAACTTTTCCTCGAGTTCTTCTTTTTCGTCCTTGAGTTGTTGCAATTGATTATTTAAAGTTTTGATTTCAGATTGAGATTTTTCTAATTGATTTTTCAAATCCGATCCAGCCTTTAATTCCTTCTCCAATTCAATTACTTTGTTTTTGGTTTCATCTAAGTCTTGTTGAAGCTGATCTTGTTTCAAGGATTTTGCTTCTGCATCTGCTATTTTTGACTCAAGCAGTTTCAACTGTTTTGCTATCTCATCTTTGTCATCTAATTCTTGCTGTAACTTTGCTTTAATCTCGGCCAATTCCTTTTCATTGGCTTGTAAATTAGATGCTGATACTGATAACTCGGAAATTTTCAAATCAGCTTGTTTTAATTTATCTTCAGTCTCTTGTTTCGAGGCAATTTCTTTGGCTAATTTTTCGATTTTCTTTTCTGTCTCTTGTCTGTATTTATCATTTTCCAGTAATTTATCAGTCAATTCTTTAATTTTCGATTCAGCATCTTGCAAATCTGCAATTGAAGATTCTGATTTGGTCTTCAATTCTTCTAACTCTTTGGTTAAAGTTTCAGAGTGGGTCTTCGACTGCTCTATTTCCTTATCCGATTTGCTTTTTAATTCTTCTAGCTCTTGTTTCAATTTTGTCAAAGTTTCTTCATCTTGAATCTTTTCTGTGCTTAAGTTCTCGATTTTCTTTTTGGAATCGATTAATTGTTGATTCAAATCGTCATATTGATTCGTCTTCTCGGTCAAATCTTTGCTTGATTGTGATAATTCATCCCGTAAACCATCAATGACTTTCTCACTTTGTGCTTGTTCATACTCTTCAATCTTTTTTGAAAGATTGACAATTTTCTCCTGTGATTCATCTAATTTAGCAGTAAGGTCCTTAACAGTATTCAACAAAATTGGAATATCTTTACTATCTGCTTTGTTCACTTGATCAATTTCACTAGAATCTTCAGCTATGTTTACGTCATCAATCACAGATTCGGATACCGCTTTATCGTCGCTAGTTGGTTGTTGCAGACCATTTGCAGGCTCAGCTTCTGGAGTGGCTACTTTTGAGTTGGCGGATTCTTGCGCTTTGAGGGCATTGGCTAATTCCAATTTTGTAGATTCAAGTTTTGCGTTGGCATCAATCAAATCTTTCGATTTTTCATCGAAAACTGATTTGTTATCTTGTAACATCTCGATAGCTTGTTGATATAATGATTTATTCATGGTTGCATCCTCATTTGAAGCTTTTAAATCGGTTTCCAACTGTTCGATTTGTTTGTCCTTCTCCAGCAAATCTGATTTCAATTTTTCGTGATTGGCTTTCAAATCTTTATAAACGCTTAAAAATTGTTCAACATCAGAAACTTCGAATCCATCGATAGCCTTTTGAATGGGTTCAAATTCATGTTTGAATTTCAGTAACTCTTCGTGAGACGATTGTAATGTTTGATATTTTTCATCTTGTTCTTGGGAAAGCGTTTTTGATTCTGATAATTTCTCGCCAGCCTCAGTCAATTCTTTCCTTAAAGATTCGGTAGCAAGACTATCAGTTTCCAATTGTTTATTGAGATGCTCATTATCTTTAGATAATTGATCAGTTTTATCTTTCTCTGCTTGCAAATCCTTAGCTGATTGTTCGTGTTGTAATGTCATTTCCAGTAAAGATTTCTGTAACTCGTCAATTGTTTCGTCGGCAGCTTCCAAATCTTTAACAGCTTGGGACAAATCTTCGTTGGTGGATGATAATTCATCTTCAACGATTTTCAACTGTTGCAAATTGTCCATTAAATCATTTTGTTGTGATTTATATTCGTCTTGGGAACTTTTCAATTGTCTATCCTGTTCCTGATACTTAAGTTGTAAACTTGAATAAATATCATCAAATTTATCATACTTAACCTGCAAATCTTCCAATTGGTGATTTACTTTGGAAATCTTGAAATCTTTTTCGGTGATAACCAATTCCAATTTCGATTGTAGATCAATTTGGAATTTCGACTTCATACCAGCCATCATATCTTCATTGCCTTGTACAGATTTATTTAATCTGTCAACACGTTGATTCAATTCATCCAATTGGCTTTTCAACACTTCATTTTCCCGTTGTAAATTACCTTTCAACTTATTAACTCCGTCGTATTTTATTTGTAAATCATCCAACTTAGCAGTCAATTTACCCACCTTATCCTCGTTAGACACCTTGGAATCATTCTTGTAAACCAGGTACTCCGAATCAATCGATTTCAATTGTTGTTGCTTGGTTTTTAATTCTTCTTGTAAAAGTTGTAATTTTTCATTGGTTGAAGCCATGATTTTGTTCAATTCCTCTTGTTTTAACTGGAAGAACTGATACAAGACGGCGAGACCAACATAACCTCCTGAACTGAGGAGGTAACCCAACATAGGTCTGAATGTGTTTTAGCGATGAAAATTATTTTGTGGATCGTTTTTCCCTGAGACTGCGAGAGACGATGGTTGCAAAATCAACAATTTTTGATCTAATGCAAATCTACTTTGATTCTATCCTTTGAATCGTGGTATATCCATTGATTATAATGAAGCTACCACTATAACTAAATGGTAAATAATCTAAACACTGTATCTACGCATCTCTTGAGATTCAGTATCGTACATCCTGATATAGATGAATATGATTGGGTTCATGTAAGAAATGAATATTTGGCTAAATAAATAAGGGGAACACGATGGACGATTTAAAATCATATATGATTGAATAAAAGATTGCACACATCATTTCATATGACCAGATCCTATTGATTTCTTTGATGGAAGATGATATTTTGAGAAAATATCGAACAATTGGTGGTGGAAGTTGACTTTTATTGACTTGATTGATTGAATTGGGGTAAGATTAAGTAATGTCTTTTCAATTTGGTGAACATATTGGGTAATGGTGTGTGAATCAATCAACATGTCTTGTAGTAATAAGCTAGTTGAAGTATTGTTAGAATAAGAAGTTTTGGTAAATCTTTCGATTCAATTCTTGATTTTAATGAACCACAAGAATAATTATAAACCTAGGTGATAGCATTAACAGTCGGACCTGTCAAAACTTGAGCATGCGCGATACTTTGAGTAAAAGAACATTGTTAAAAATGAAGACAAACAAAAAAGCGGGAATCGCCCTCTTTAAATAGTTAGGACCTTCCTAGTTTGATAAGCAGGTACAAATATACCATTGGTATAATTTCCAAAAATTTTGCAGCCAAAATTGAAGAGAAAAAATAGAACCAAAATTCAACAAACTACACTATGTATTGGAAAACTAAGTTCATAGTTATCATCTACATGATCAGTATAGGATTTCACCTTGATATGAAATCCCAATCATCAAAACAAAAAAGTGGTAATGCAAGTGAATATGGAAGTGTGTTTGTGTAAAAATGAACTTTAGTAACTTCCTAAAATATGAATACCTGAACAAATATTAAGGAACGTATTAAATTTTGCTGTTTTAAAATTGTCTCTTTTCCTTTCTATCTTTAAATGATTCAGTATAATGACTTCTATCTATAATTTTATATTCACTTCCTAATACAGATTGTAATTTACCAACTGAAGAAGTAATAATAATGAAATAATTTTGTTACTGCGGAGTACTTGATAAAAATCAAGTTACCATCAAACTAAACAATTCAAAAGAAAGGTAGGTAACTTTCGTCAAAATTAGAAAAGGAATCATATGGTCGCTACTCTACTTAATGAAAAAGAAAACAATTGGATATGGTGTAACCTAAGTAGGCAAAGCTTAAAATCACCAATCTAGTTAAAAAATTATGGGACTATCTGTATCTACTGTATCATGAGTTCTAACTTGCAAAATACATTCTGAGAAGAACTAGAGAACCAATAAAAAACTAGATCCAGTATTAATAAGAGCCAGACAAATTAATGACGCAAAAACAAGATACTGCAAAATATACGAGCTATCACACAATAGATCATTCTTCCCCACTTAAACTTTACTAAAAAGTTAAATTGGTCACAATTCTGGAGAAACGCACCATTTCTATTAGTAGAGTGGGTGATTTTATTTGATTTACGTAATTACACACTACTTATTGAACTTGCGTTGTACTTCCCAATTCTTTTCCTCAATCAATAGTGTTTATCCTATCTTTCTACCAGCGCTACCATCTCATAGATCTTATCTTATCAACAAAATGACCCATAGCAAGATCAAATCAGTCGCACGAGTAAAAAAGATTTTTATCGAGCAAAAAAAATAAAAAAAAAATAATTATAATACTAATTAATTTATCATGGAGATTCAACCCCATAGAAGCAGATCCAGAAGTAGATCTAGACATGGCTCTAGATCTTCTTCTAGAAGACCTAGCATGAACAAATCTCAATCTTCTTCTTCTTTAAATAAACTAAACGCTGCTTTAACTGCTTTAAGTTTAGAAAGAGAAGTCCCTACAACTAGCGCTACCCTAGACAACACCTTACCACTCGATTTCTTCAAACAAGATATTCTTTCCTTAACTAAGAAATTGTATATCAAGAAATGGTGGAAAAAAACTTTATCTATCGATCAATTGTCTATTAATAGAATCTCAGGTGCTTTGACTAATTGTATTTACAAGTTAACTTATCCTAACTTGCCCAGTTTGTTACTTCGTATATATGGTAAACATGTTGATAATATCATCGATAGAGACTCAGAATTGAAGATTTTGATTAAATTGTCTGCCAAAAATATTGGACCTAAATTGTTGGGGATTTTTGCAAATGGTCGATTCGAACAATTCTTGGAAGGATATTTACCCTTGGATAAAGAATCTATGAGAGATGAGGTCATTAGTCAGATGTTGGGGAGAAGAATGAAGGACTTGCATTATAAAATTGAACTCGATGATGATATGATTGGTAAACGCCACGATTTGGATTTACCTAAAGACCCAGAAGATGAAAGTAAATTGAAGGTCGATGATGACGAAGTCAGTGAGTTGCTCCAGGAGACTTTGGATGAATCCGAAGGATCAAATGGATCCGAAGGATCCAGTAAAGGTGAAGATTCGAAAGAATCAAATGGAAAAGGATCCAGCGATAAATCCCCAGAAAACGGATCAAAGCCTGCGGCTTCATCGTCTTCCTCGTTTCCTATGGGAACTTTCACCCACCCTAAAATCATCTTACCCATGTGTTGGAAATTGATCAAGAAATGGTTTGAAATCTTGAAAACCGAGAATTTACCCATTTACGAACAATTAAATTACAATCTCCAAGATATCTTCAAAATGGATTTAGACCAATTTGAAAATACTGTCAATCTTTACTTCAATTGGTTACTTTCCAAGTATGAAACCGATTTATCCAATTTCAAATTTTGTCATAATGATACCCAGTATGGTAATTTGTTATTGCATAAAAATTTCAAAACTCAAGATATCATTATCCATGATAATGTTATTAAATCTACATCTACCCAGTACGATAATAACTTGGCCGTCATTGATTTCGAGTACTCAGGAGCAAATTTCCCCGCGTTCGATATTGTCAACTATTTCTCTGAATGGATGAGTGATTATTACCATGAAACTGAGCCATACCACATTTTCGAGGAAAATTACCCCAACCAATTACAAATTTTCAATTTCTTGAAAAGTTATATCGAGTACGAATTCCAATTCCCCAGTTCCAAATTGAAAGTCAACGAGCCGGAAACTTTGACTCCATCAATATTAATCCAGTATGAAATTAAAAAATTGTACAATGAATGTATTTACTGGAGACCTGCAGTACAAATATACTGGTTCTTATGGGGATTAATCCAAAACGGGATCCCCAAATCATCAGTCGATTCGCCAAAAGAACATGTCAAGAATTCAGGGATCAATGGTGAAGAGTATACAGTCACAGTCAACAATTTAGATCAAGACCATGTTTCCGATGACGACGAAGATATTTCCAATGCCATTGACGAGTTTGATTACTTGAAATACGCCAACCAAAAAATGAATTTGATTTTGGGTGACTTGATCCAATTGAAAGTCATTGACAAAACCGATATCGATGAAAAATATTTGGCTGAGATTAAATACTTAGATACAAAAGAATTAGATTTGGATTGAGAAAATAGATTAAAGTTAGTTTTATCCCAAGCATGTTTATAGCATTTCATTTCAGTTCATAATTTAATCAATATAGTTTTTAATTATTTTGCTGTAGTGCATATATCTCGGCTACTAAATTTGTTAGCAATTTCATCATCTGGGTTGAAGTCTATAAAGAATGTTAGGATTTCGAACGACTGGGTATAAAGGGTATGGACTACAATATTCTCCATTCTTTGATAACAAAATTGCTGTTGCTACTGCTTCAAATTATGGTTTAGTTGGGAATGGGAAATTATTTATCTTGAATATTGAACCACAAGGAACAATTGTTAATCAGATAGCTTGGGAGACCCAGGATGGGTTGTTTGACTTGGCATGGAGTGAAATACATGAAAACCATGTGGTTGCTGCTTCTGGTGACGGCTCAATTAAGTTATTTGATATAACTGTGGGGCAATTTCCAATAATGAATTGGCACGAACATACCAAGGAAGTCTTTTCCACCAATTGGAATTTGATCGATAAAACAAGCTTTGTGTCCAGTTCTTGGGATGGTACTATGAAAATCTGGAATTCAAATAATCAAAAATCTCTTCTTACATTGAGTCCTCAAATTGATTATACTACAAAAGCTTCCCCAATTCAATCCACGGCTAAACCGCCAGTGTCTCATCAGCCGAATCATCAGAACAACACTAGCGAGTGTATATATAATGCCCAGTTCTCACCGCATTCGCCTTCGCAAGTCATTTCATGTAATGGTCTCGGTCATTTGCAAGTTTGGGATACACGATCTCCCCATCCTTTACAGATGGATTTCATAAGTCATGGCGGCTTGGAAACTTTGACTTGTGATTGGAATAAATATCGTCCTCATATCGTGGCTTCTGGTAGTACTGATAAATCCATTCGGATTTGGGATTTGAGAATGATTAATAATATAAATCAACCGGCGTCGCATTCTCCTTTGCCAGCGTTCCATACCAGAGGTCCGACTCCATTAAATGAATTACTTGGCCACGAATTTGCCATTAGAAAAATCCAATGGTCTCCTCATAATAGTCAAGAGTTAATGAGTACAAGTTATGATATGACTGCCAGAGTTTGGCTGGATTTATCTAATGATCGTGCTCGTTTCTTGAATACTCCTCCCGGTAGTATGAAGGGAGTGATGAATCAACATAAAGAATTCGTCATTGGCTGTGATTATAGTTTGTGGGGTGAACCTGGTTGGGCTGCAACTACTGGTTGGGATGAGATGGTCTATGTATGGGACACCAAGAGATTATAATGAGCAAGAGTTGTAGATTATACGATTGCTAAGACATTGTCATGAATATACATCATTCCAGTAGCATCCTCATTCTGCAAATACGAGGTGGTCTGTAATTCTACATCCGAACAGTCATTCTAAACTTGGTTAATCAATGGAGTTATACACGTTTTTCTAGTATCCATCATTCCTTCATCCGGCTATAATTGACGTTATAAAAGTATACGATGAGATTTATAACTAAATTTGGATAGGGATCAAACATTAATACACATATATATTGCGTACACTAATGCAAATAAATACGATAACCTATTGAACTGTACGAGTTATGAAAATTACGATGAAGAAAATAATACTTAAATAGTAACTGTATGCAATTAGATATTTTTCAGTAGATTACTACACTACTACAATAGATTATTTCAATGAAACTCCGTACTAAAGCATTATGACATAGTCAAAAAAAATTCAACAAATCTGCCGTTGTTAAGACAATAAAAGTTAAAACGTAGATGAAATCCATCAACGATATACAATTCTCGTTTCTTGGTCCAATTTTACAACTTACCGTACTAACCGTTGAGGAAGATCTCCTTAATCTGCAAAGAATGATGTAGACCTTTAGCTAAATCCGTGTGTACAGTATTAGATTTGCCAAATCGGTTTACTGTGCACCTTCGCCCTATGTAATTTACTAAACCCAGTAATTAATGTGCTCCATTGTACATGGTGCTACTTGACTGATCTGACAACAGCTCTTGACGTAGTTGATATCTATTTTAGGTTATTCCCCTTATATTATTATTGTCTTAATGGGGATTAGCAACTTTAGCAAAATCAATACTTTGCCTAATTAGGAAGTTGAGATAATATGTTGATGCTGCAAATTTTACCAATTTGGGTTCAAAAGTAAACATTGAAGGAAGAGGTAGAAATGAAATGCAATATATATTAACCAGGTTGTAAAGGTAAAATTGGAGATATTATTGCTAGTACCTTCACTATGGATAACGTGTGCATTTTCAGCTTGGAGTACAGTTTTGTTATCGACCCAAAACTGATTGGATACGAATCGCATTTTGAAACCAATGGTAGATTATGGAAACAATTCATTGATAATGACCAGATATATCAAATGGTAGATAACTTGGTGGTATTACAAGAGTTGGTAGAGACAATCAATAGTAATGATTCAGATGGTAATTATATAACTATTGTGAAACCGCAAGTGAATAATCCATTAATTACTATTTCCATCTATGGTAACCCAGACTTCATTAATGAATCTAAATCAAAGATTTTGAGCAAATATTATCAAATTGATACTAAATCAATTCAGTTGTCAGCTATTGATCCTAATTTGATCCCCTATATGTATGAAATTTGTCAAAAATATAATGTTGAAATGGTTGTAAATAACTATCAATCTTTAGACATTGAAAACTATAAACTGAATATCCAATCGGATTTTTTTATTCACATTATTGGTAACGTTGATAATATCACCTTAGGTGAAACTGCCATGAGAGTATTGATAGATTCGGTGGTTTATAATTATTTCATTGATTCAATTGAAGTTGATTTGTCTTTAATTCCCATAATTGGTGGGGTTGACTTGTTCAATTTCAATCAAATTGCTAGACAAACCAAAGCCAATATTTACATTCCTGACTTGTTACCAAACTGTCATTCGAGTCAAACAATTTTCATCACTGCAAAAAATATTCCCGAGATTTTATTAACCAAGAGTATTATCGACAATTTGATCAAACAAAATTCAACATTCTATACTAAATCTATTGATATTTTGAAAACAAAATTGAATTTATTGTCGCTTCATAATCAAGCTCAGCTTTTGAATTTAATGTTCAATTTCGGTGTGTTTATTAAATTACCACATTTGGGCGATTCAAGTCAAACCATTATTATTCAAGGTTCTTGTGAAGAATCAGTTAATAATGCCATGGATGAATTGAATATGTTATTCTCCAACTATTACACTATTAGTATTCACAAGAAACCTACTACCACCACCAATAACAATACCCTTTATCATTTATTGCAAGGGAAAACTTGTAATATTTCCAGTACCAAGTATGGAATTGAAATTAATGGTAATAGTCAAGAGATCAAACAAATAATCCCTTATTTGTCTTGTTTGAAAGATTCATACTTGGCAATCAATTTAAGATTGGAGTTAGCTAATACACAGCAAGATTTCATTAGTGGTAAAAAGAATGGGAAATTGACCAAGATTTTAAATCAATTGAATCATTTACCAACTATCAAATTCAAAAACTATCATGATTATAATTTCTTCATTGATTTTGAAATCAAGGAAAAAATCGATATTAGTTATATGGCTAAAGGGTTGGATTTGATCGAAATGGAATTACCTTCAGAATTACATTTTAATGTCCCTGAAGTGTTTCACAAATCAATCATTGGTAACGGGGGGTCGATAATCCAATCGATCATGAAGAAATATAACGTCTTCATCAAATTTTCCAGTTTCAATAACGGCAGTGCCATCAAGAATGTTTATTCATTTACCAGATATAATAATGTGTTGATTAAATGTCCTCGGAAAAACGCTGGGAACATTCAGTTGGTTAAATATGAAATCGATCAGTTAGTTCAACAATGTTGTCAATTGACTACATCCCCCAATTATGGTAGCCGTTTCTTCAAATTGATGAAGGCAGACTATTTATTATTAATAAATAATAATAAGTTGAGATTAATTCAAGAAATGGAAGTTGAATACAACTGCTTTATGAATTTCCCCACAAGTTTGGATGATTTCAAGGGGAAGAATCATATTATCATGGGAATTAAAGGAAATGAGGGCAAAATCGACCCTTGTATTGAAAAATTGAATTCGATAATTCTGAAGAAATATGAATTCAAATTAACTTATAATTTGAGTAAATTCAGACAATATTTAACTGCCGATAATCAAGAATGGAATAATCGAATTGTTATACCATTTAAATTGAAAATGGGCATTGAACTTTCCATCCAGGAAAATGACGAATACCATTCAATAATTATTAATTATCACCAACCAGAAGATTTACCAATGGCTATTCAAAATTTAACAATCTATTTACGTGATAAGGGATTCTTAATTATAGATAAAAAATCATTTGCATCCGAACCTGTGGATATCAAATTACCCTTGAATCCAATCACCAATAGGGTCAATAATTGCAAAAACCAAAAATTGAATAGCCAACCAGATTTATTACCAATGACTAATACCATGATCCCCAAGGGCATCTGGTGAACAAAACGACAAATGTACACTACATCAACATTATGATTATTATGATTATGATTACCTTATACCAGTCATCGCTAGATGACACATTTTATTGCTGTGCAATAATTAAATAAACTATACTATATAAATTGCATTATTAATTTACGATTTAATGGATAATACTTGTAGCAAAATAATCAAATGAATGGCTATCACGCTATAAACCTTGGCATGCACTGACAATCAGAAAAAATCAGTATTCGTTAAGCCATCATAAAGTGCAGACATGGGTAATGAAAAACAAAACAAATTGACATTGAAGTGAATTAAATCAACAAAATCTATGCATGATTGAAGATCGCAATAAGCCAACATTACAAGGAGCCCACTTATCTTTATGCCACTATTGGTAATTTCCGTCAATACTCTATCCAATTTTGATAATCTTGTATGCAACATACCCGCTACTTCCTAATGATCGACTACAATACTAAATTCAATTTAATCCTAGTGTAATATTTCATCTTGATTGACAACTGAGTTCTACTACCTAGTTCATCTATATAGTAATTCAAGAACTCGACTTTTTGATTAATCTTAAATTCCCCCAAAACCTATCAGCTCATCTCTCCCCCACACTTTTCCTCCAGTTTATTTTTTTAAACTTTGCTTAAATCAAAGGTTGATCCGGTAGCCATAGATATGAAACATGCTAGATAAAGCAGGGTGTTAGCGTATATCATAATATTTCATACTACGTTATCTCATTGTTTCCAATATTTTAACCCATTCTTGCTGTTTTTCTACATAAAATATCCCACAAAATATTAACTATATAGCAAGATAAATAATAGAACAATTTACGATTGGATAATATTTTAACTTTAAGCGTTACAGTGTTGGAAAACGCAATTTAAAGCAATCGGGTTGTTGTGTCATCTACGGTGTCATCTACGATGTCTTGGCTTTGCATTTAACCTCGGCATTTAAAAGGGGCCACCTCTTGAAAAAGTTGGGCATATTTCCTCTCATGTACATTAACCGGCATTTGAATACTGGCCCGTCACCGTGGGGGTATTTTGTCTGCGGCTGTGGCAAAGCCTTGTAGATCTGCAGCCAGCTGGTGGTGGGTTGAGTTGATGCCGTTCCTGGAAAAAATAAATTTTGGCTAAAAAATATTTACCCAAAATTCATTCAATCTCACGATGCTTAGAAACTATAAAATAGATGGGGTATAATCCTAAATCGAAATTGGAAGACCAAAATGAATAATATCAAGTTAAGTTTACCTTCTTCGAATTTGTTCTCAGTGCCTAAGTTTGACACACCTATACCGCCGTGTCCCATAGACAATAAATGGGCGCAAAAAGTGTTTTACTGGTCTATGGATCCCAAGACCCCAATTACCATTGCTTTGGTGTATTTTGTCTCGGTTCATTTACTTAATAAATTGGTGTTGAACAGACAGCGAGCTAAATATATGAGAATAAATAATAAAAAAAGTGTTGATGTCAGTGACAAAAAGTTGCCAGCGGCTCCAGTATCATTTGCCTTGAAATGGTACTTCAAAGTGTTTGTCTTGTTGCATAATATCTTTTTATGTGTATACTCAGTGTGGACTTTTGTCGTAATGTTGGATTTAGTCAATTTCGATTATAACAAATTTTTCTATAACGTTTGTTCCAATGGTATCTTCTCGCAAAAATACTTCAATTTAACTTACTTGGGGTGGTTGTTTTACTTGTCGAAATTTTATGAAGTTATCGATACTTTAATTATCTTGGCCAAAGGGAAACCATCAAGTTTATTACAATCGTACCATCATGCAGGTGCGATGATGTGTATGTGGTCGGGAATCAGATACCAAGCTCCTCCCATTTGGATTTTCGTCTTGTTCAATTCGTTTATTCACTCGTTAATGTATGCTTATTTCACCGTCAGTTGCTTGAAAATTAGAGTACCCATCATTGTCAAACGAGTATTGACCACACTTCAAATTTGTCAATTTGTGATCGGGGGAAGTCTTGCCTTGTTCCATGGGCTTTTGAAATACTACAATAACGACTGGATTGATTGTATTGAAAACGGTGATCAAGCGATTTCTTTATTTATCAATGTCGGGTACTTGGCACCATTAACCATGTTATTTGGTAAATTTTACATTGAAAGTTACTTAAAAAGAAAGATCATCTAGATTCAGAGAGGAACCTTAATATCTTTGAATATTGGAAGATTACATTTTTCAACTCTAACGATATTTGATTGTTATTATAATGGTTGGTTCAATTTAACCAAAATTGATGTATGACGTTAGGCCGTGCTTGGAATAGAGCACAATTGCGCAATCATATCATGAATGCACGTTTTTGTCACCCTAGTACGGTCGCTTTAAGATAAGCTACAAGTTGCAATAGGAATTTTCAAAATTTAGAAAATTGGAATACTTGCTACACAATTGCAGGATATGCTGCATATGCATAGGATTAAAAATTGTTTTATCAAAAAATGTATATAGTTGAATGAACAAGATTAATCTATCAAAGATGTAGATAATTATAGGTTGACAATACATAAATATATTATAATAGTTTTCTAATTTTTTTAGCTTACTAGTGCTAAAAATATGTATTGAGACTTTTTTCAAGAATTAACAGTGATAACGTGGATAGATCCATAGTAGCCTCTTCTAATTGTAACTATAGTTTTGTTTTGTGAAATCTGTTTTTAGAAAGAAAATGGTTGCCAATCTTACGTCATAAAACCAAGAAATCATTATACAGGAAATACACGATAACTAAGGTTTGAGCCCAAGATTAATTTCAACTAGGGTATGGTTAGATAATGAGCTATACAAAGCTACGTACTGATACTGGTACTGATGTGCCTTCTCTAGACTTATCGGAAGAGCAGGGAAAACATGAAGTTGACCTAATTGAATCATCCGAAGGTAATCTGGCCCGATTACTCGATAATGCCAATCTTCATAATCAACATTTTGATAATTATGGGAACTCGTATAATCATCTAGATTTTGATAATAAACTATACACTTCCAAATTATCATTTAAAGGTAAAAAATTGGTCTATTTCACCAGTGGGTTTGTGTCGCTATTTGTGTCGTTGTTTGGCTACGAACAAGGGGTTTGTTCCGGGATTTTGACGTTTGTCACTTTCCAAAGCTACTTCAACAATCCTAATCCTACCCAAATTGGGTTAGTCATTGCCATATTAGAAATTGGTGCCATGATTAGTTCGTTATTGGTTGCAAAGATTTCTGATACTTTTGGTAGGAAAAGAACGATTTTACTAGGTACTTTAATATTTATTATTGGCGGGTGTTTTCAATCTTTTTGCCCTAATCTTTTCATATTTGGTTTTGGTAGAGTTCTCTCGGGATTTGGCGTCGGTATTTTATCGACCATTGTCCCCAGTTATCAATGTGAAATTTCCCCCAGTGAAGAACGGGGGAAATTGGTTTGTGGTGAATTCACCGGGAATATCATTGGGTATTCTTTATCGGTTTGGATCGACTATTTCTGTTACTTCATTCAAAATATAGACGACACGAGAAACGAACCCCATTCATTTTATGGACAATTATCGTGGAGATTACCCCTTTTCATTCAAGTCTTGATTGCGATAGTTTTGTTTTTAGGGGGATTTTTCTTGGTCGAATCGCCTCGATATTTATTAGATGTCGATTTAGATCAACAAGGGTTCCATGTCTTGTCATTACTTTATGATTCAGACCACATGGATAAACCATTGGAAGAATTCTTCGCTATTAAGAATTCAATCTTGAATGAACGGATAAAATTCCCCAAAGCTGAACGAAGCTGGAAGAACTTATTTAAAAATTATCCGATTAGGGTGGCTATTGCTTGTTCTTCCCTCGCTTTTGCTCAGTTCAATGGTATTAATATCATTTCCTATTACGCCCCTTTGGTATTCAAGGAGGCTGGCTTTGGTGAAGCAGGAGCATTATTTATGACGGGGGTTAATTCAGTTATCTATTTATTATCAACAATCCCTCCATGGTTCTTGGTTGATAGATGGGGCAGGAAACCAATTTTAATTAGTGGTGGCCTTGTTATGGGTATATGTCTTTCAGTGGTATCGCTTATGATGTATCAAGATAAATCTTACACATCGTCAATGGTTGCGATTTTGGTAATCATCTATAACGCTGGGTTTGGATATAGTTGGGGGCCAATAGGATATTTAATTCCACCTGAGATTTATCCTTTAAGTGTTAGATCAAAGGGGGTGTCATTGGCCGTTGCATCTAATTGGTTAGCTAATTATATTGTTGGGCAATTGACACCTATTTTACAAGAAAGTATAAAATGGGGATTGTATTTGCTACCCGCAGCTTCGTGTTTCATATCTATTACTGTTGTCTATATATATTATCCAGAAACCAAAGGTATTGAATTGGAAAATATGGACGAAATATTCGACAACTATTTTGCCAAATCAAATAAATATAATTTATTAAATTTGAATTTATTTGAATTGGATGAATTCAGTAGTGAGGAAAGTGAAACTGTCAGTGACAGTGATAGTGAAGGTGATAGTGACGGCGATAGTGACGATGATAGTGACGGTTCTGGCGAGAGTTACGAATCATCCACCCAAAGTTCATCTGGTAATGAACCAAGTCCAAAAAGGCAAATACTATGAACATTAATTGAATAGTTTATAGTGTGAATTCAACCAATTCATCTGGCAATGAATGAACTACCACTATAAGGAAATTTAATAGAAAGAAATCTATTAAACATCAACCAAAGACCGGTTAATGTGTACATATTTATTTTTACTTTACTTATTAATATAAAATGCAGTAATAGAATTACAAAAAAGGTGTATCAATATTCCGATCTTCGTAATCATTATTTCATAGATGAGTATATAGCCTAAAGTCTTTGCAAAATTAATCTAATCAAGTTATCCATCAATTTATCTGTATGAACCAGGTTCACATTGTGAAATGTGTGATATAACTACCCTCTACTTCAATACCATCAGGCCATCATCAATATTAACCATAATCCAAGATCGAAAATAAGTCAAAATTTTATGATATAGGACAAATTACGAGATCTGGTTTAAACCTTCCAACTCATCAAGGTAATACAATGATTAGGTTAATAAAGCTTACATAATATACCATACAATGGTAGAGATCGTAATCACAACCCTCCCTGTCGATTCTTACATGAAT
Source organism: Candida sp. Y128-05E (assembly GCA_037042355.1). NCBI lineage: Eukaryota > Fungi > Ascomycota > Pichiomycetes > Serinales > Debaryomycetaceae > Candida > Candida sp. Y128-05E. The sequence continues at coordinate 73,817 of JAXQKE010000054.1, read as the reverse complement.
ATACATAGCAGGTCCAAGTATACATCGGGTTACTTGAGCATACGATGACTTCTAAGTCATGCCCGATCATTTTGAAATCATCCATTCTTTTTGTGCCCCTGCATTGAGCTCAACTATCCAGAATAACATTAATCGACGAATATTGTTGGTCGGTAATTCTCGCAAGGCGGTGGGGGAATTGATCATTTTTTCTGGGGCAATATTTAAAACATTGCTTACGATTTAGTTTGATAGTCGATGTAACTCCGGTGCTGTAATCTCAAGCAATAGTGACGCTAAGAGGGGTAGTACAAACCTTAATGGGTGATTTTGAACTGGAAATCCGAAATGATGATTAAATTATCATTTACTAATGACAAATTAGGATAAACCGAAGAAGAATACAGTAAGATATCTACGCGGTTCTTGTTTAAATAGAAATTATATTGTAAGGTTCAGAATTTATATTGTGAAGTTTTTTGGTTATCTATTCTTTTTTAAGATTCTAGGCCTGCAAGACATACCCGTCAAAATATTTTTTATGCTGGTGGAGTTGCGAAGTTTGACGGTTGCAATATATAAATTTCATCGAATATACGTGGTTCAATAAATAATGGCGGTTCACATAGATCAGATTGATATTCTACCGAAACATCACACAGTGTCTATATGTACAAATAGTTTACACAAACCATGTTACCTTGAAGAAATGGAAATTATAGAAGAGGATAATGATGACGATACGGAATCCGATTTCGATCTGGGATACTCTACAGATATCACAGAATTTTGTGAGAAGTCATTCTTGGAACTACCCAATATTCATGATCGGTCATTACCCACAACAAAGACTTGTTTCACCTGTATTGAGTCGATAAATCCTACCGAAATAAATTCTGCTACCAATTATTTGAAGAAAACGCTAACTGAAAGGTCGACCTTTTTCCTCAGTTGGAAGAAACTTTTGAATCAATATTCCCAGATATTTTCCGTCCATCTAATTAATCCTAATTATCAAGATAATTTACCTTGTCGAGAAAAATCAATGCGGATTAGAACAAGAGTTATGAGATTTAATAATCAATTCTTAAAACTTTATGCTTTGGATTATAATGCAAGATCAAATTCAAAAACCTTACCCATGATTAATGATCACAATTTTCAAAAATACCTTTTGAGCAATCCGAAATTAATAAAATTCCATCAAAGTCATAATCTAAAAGCATTAAGTGTAAACTCCAAGAATAAACTATGGAAAAATGTTCTACTAAATCCCAGACTGGATACTTTTCCTAATTCATGTGTTGATTATACCGATTATATCGAAATAAAGAATAATAATAATTGTGGTTTGAGACCTGCTGGAATTCTACCCAGATCTAAAATTGTGTGTAATAGCAATGCACCAAACTCAGGCGTATCAAAAAGCCAGTATACTTTAAAGGGCTGGGTGAATAAAAGATGGTTACCCCTGCAAGGTTAAAAGTGGAAAACTACAGGGAAGGTGTTGGTTAGGTTAAGGTTATGAATGGGGTTAGACTTGTTCTATAGTCATATGTAATAAAGGAATGAGGTATTACGATTTTCATGCTCTAAATTTCAATTTAGGCAAATCTTTATTGCTAGTTTGTTAAGTATAATTGCGATTTCCCAGAGCGACTTAATGGTTTATCAAGTATTTTGACTGACTGAAACAGCAAACTTATGCATGATAATATACGTTCTGTTCTTGTGAAAGTTTATCTCGGGAGTTCCTGCAATATTGGGTTAATTAGTTTATCTTTTGCATTATTTATGTACAATAAGCAAATGTTATCTGTAATAAAATCGAACAGTTTATAGTTGGTACAAGCATATGATGCAACAGTATTGTAAAGGTAGTTATTGATACACATTAACTCAAGAATTTGCATAAGGGTTCAAAAATATACTGTTCTTAGGAGGTAATACAATGGTACCCCCGTGATATTGTTCCCAATAATGAATGAAATTCCACTATTTGGGGATTCAATGAAACTTGATTAGCATATATAATTATTACTAAAAGAGCTTTGTCGAGATATATCTTAATTAGAAAGTTTAAATATAGTATTAAATACCAGAATGATACATAGTAAGATAATGGAAAAGTGGCATCTGTAAACGGTATGTATTTTGATCACCCTTATCCAACCAAGTATGGGAAACAAAATGATCAGATAGTCTGATTCTGGTGTATTATTCGATTTGTAGATGTTCTTTAGCATTATTCTCATCTGTAGTATTGTTTTCATTCTTTAATGCTTCGATTGCTATTTACTGAATTTCAACATTTTTGCACCCAAACTAAAAACCGTTTAAAATTGAAACTACAACATCATAATACTATAAAATAGGTTTAGAAACTAATAATATATGTCAATATATTAAGCCTACCATGAAATTTGGAATTACCCTATTCGTCACCCCCATTAAGTATATTAAAGTCTTGTAGCAATCTTTAAAATTTTACGGTGGAGTAAATGGTAAAAAAAAGAGTAATCTTACCGGAAGAGTTGTTTGTCTATACTATACTAACTATACCAACCATACCCATCCCATCTATATACTAAATATTCATCATTACTTCCCAATCCTATTTCCTTCTCCACGTGACTTCAAATGAACCAATAAAAAGAATTACAACTAATTGCAAGTGAGTCTCAACCAAACAGGGAGTGTATAGAGACGAAAAATTCTAATACCAGTAAATAGAATCTTCAATCACACACACACACTAGTTAACTATCACTTAATTGAAGCTATATCATGTCTTTCTTAAACTCTATTTTGGATTTGGTGGCTCCTGTCGTCCACGCTGAAGAAGTATGTATTCAAGATTACTAGGATTTAAGGTATTTCTTTTCATTTACTAACCCATATAGCCAGAAGAAGATGTTGAAGTTGTTGAAGTAGAAGAAGAAGCTGATGCTCCTGAAGATGCTGAAGAAGAAGAAGAAGAAGAAGACGAAGAAGAAGATGAAGACGAAGATGACGAAGATGAAGATGAATTGGTTGATCCATTAGACACTTTGACTGAAGAATGTAGAAACACCGATGCCTGTAAACCTTTCATCCACCATTTCGACCATTGTGTTGAAAGAGTTCAAGCTGAAATGGAAGAAGAAGATTATGCCCACAAAAATTATAAAGAAGATTGTATTGAAGAATTCTTCCATTTACAACATTGTATCAACGATTGTGTTGCCCCAAGATTATTTCATAAATTGAAATAGATATATCATGAACATTATCTTCCCATTCATGGTTTACCATCATCCGCATATAAACTTTTATTTAAATCATTAGATTAAATATGTCAAAATATATATTAATTAAAAAGTTAACGTCCCACGAAGTAAACCAACGTCCCACGAAGTGGGGCGTTGGTTTGCTATATTAATGTTAGTACTTCGTATGAACAGTTCATACTAAAAATATCACTTAATGTTAGTTTGTATTCTGTTGTAATATTACATAAAACCCTCGATTAAATATGTCGAAATTATTAATTAAAACGCCCAAGTGGGCTCAAGTGTATGTTAACTATATTAATAATTGTTGGTACTTTGATTGGATCTGTTAGGTTCATATACTTAATGTCTTACTTATACCGTTTGCGTTTACGTCGATTATTTTGTTTTGTTTATTTTATTTCAAGCATATCATATAATTGAATAGGAGATAGCAAAACCCTAAGGTGAAGAAGATTATTTAGTATATCTAGCATAAATACTAGTTGAATAAAATATAGAGATAAATCGTGTAGTACGCTAATTAATATTTAATATTAGGTGCATAAAATATAGATACATGGTAATGTTTATTTCTAGTTTATCAAATTTTTCATTCATTTGGTTACTTTCCTTCATTTCTTCCTTCGTTTCCCTTTACCTTCCCTCCCTTTTTTTTTGATTTTTAAATATCATGACTACACCTCATACAAATATATTTCAATTAATTAATAATTCACTAATATATTCTTTTAATAATATAAATTATTAGCTCATAATCATTGAATAATCTATATTAACATTCTATCAATATTTTGATGAATTAACTTCCTTTCCTTCCTTTCCTTCTCTTTGCTCTTTTTATTTTGTGATTTTGCACCCACCCAAAAAACAGCTACTGCTCAAAAACTCAGATTTTGAATTCAATCATTTTACCACCAAAAGTTTAAACAACCAATCAATTCGTTTTTTGTTATCGATTGTATACTCCTATTATCTTAGATACTAATCAAACATCATGTCATCTGATAAACCCGTCATTGAAGAAAGAATTTACATTGGTAATGTTGATTTCAAATCAACCGTCGACGAATTGAAAGACTTGTTCAAGGACTGCAATGTGTATGTATAATGGAAGATAAAGTGGATCGGATGGAATTAGAGGGATATTTCAAATGGAAAGAGTAATAGTGGAATCGATGGAAAGGTTAAGAGTGATTGGATCAGGTGGCGATATAATAGAGGAGATTTAAGAGATTTATTTGCCTATTGATCATTCAATTGATCTAAACGATCAATTGACTATGATTGATTGGGCGATGTTTGGCTATGTTACAAGGAATGTACTGATAATTATTACATTGCTCAAGGATATTGATCATTGGTTTCGTCGACATTGAGGGGATGGAGGGTATCACCCCACTGGGAATAATTTTTATTTTCTAGTCTTGGCGGAGGTTTCCAGGAAGTACTATTTTGTACTTTTATCACCTGTTGATCAATCAATTGATTGGTCTCTGTGCCGACTTATAAAACTCTCGTCAATTGTGGGTCACTCGTTACGATAGTTTCTGTTTCCTTTTGAGGTGGATCTTCTGTTGTTTCAGAAATGATTGTTATGTATCTAAGTTTCCCTTTGGTTGGGTATTTAAAGATAGTCCGATCAATCTTAGCGCTCCTATTAATTGAGATTGTGGCTATAGAGAAATTTAAATGGAGTGATGTTTTGCAAGCCGATACTCACGAACAGAACATTTGCCCTCTAAATCTGCTATTTTACAAGAAATCGTCTTCAATAAACAAGCTTTTACATCGCCACCATCTTGACCAAACGACCAAACAATCAAACAATTGACTGTATCGACATTGATTATTTCTTGTCGGGTTATCGAATCTTATTCTGTTATTCTTTCAGGTATTATCCACCCTCGATCCACGTCGCTTCGCCTACTCTTTAAACTTTACTAACAATTCTAGCACCGATGTTGAAATCCCCACTAAAACTCTCACCCATAACCCCGAAAAACCAATAATTAGACAATTGGGATTTGCCTTTGCCCAATTTCCTACTAAGGAAGATGCAGACAAGGCCATAGCCCAGTACAATGGTGAAAAGTTCAAGAAAAGAGTGATTTTCATCAAGAAGGCACTTCCTCCACCTACACCAGAAGAAAAAGAAGCTAGAAATGAAGTTTACAGGGCGAAAAAAGACGCTTACTTGGCCAAGAAAGCCGAAAAGGAAGCCGAAAAGGAAAGTAAAGTTGAAAAATCTACTGAAAAATCTAGTGCTAACGATGAAAATGTTAAAGTACCTGATGGAAACCCATCTGAAGACACCATTTTTATCACCAACTTGGATTATCGAGTTAATGTTAAAACCTTGAATTCAATTTTCAAAGATTTGAAACCCAAATGGATTCATGTACCAATTAAAAAGGTACCATATCATATTTTGAAATCCCAAAAAAATAGAAGAATCACGAACAAGGGAATAGCTTTTATTAAATTCCCTAATCATGAAACTCAAAAGCAAGCAGTTGCCGAATTCAATGGTAAAGAAGTCAATGGAAGACCTATCATAGTTGATGTGGCTATTGATACCAGAATTCCAAAAGATGATGAACCTGCACAAGAGGATAAGACCGAAACATCTGAATAGTTGTAGCTGATTGTATATTCTCTCTAATAAAAGTTTTTGTTCGTATAATTGACAGATTTAGGGTTGGCATACCCTAAGGTTAATTCACGTGAGAAGTGACCACTTTGTGGTTTTATTTTTGTTCACGTGACATTTTGAAAATTTTCAATTCTCACTGGGATTAAGTTTTTATTCAACTGGTAAATTATTTTAACTTACTAAGGGATAATGGGTATGTAAAAATGGGGTTATAAACGATACGATAGCACATACACATTGAAATCATAAGGTAGACTTATACTCTCCAGTTTTAACGAGTTAATTTGAAGTAATTCTGATGAGATTGAAGATTTAGAAATGAGATGGAGTAAAAAATGGAGGATGTTTCACTATACTAATCGTTTATGGAATCTAGAAGGTCCAAATTACTAACAATATTTAGGTAGAGTAATCAGAAATCAAAGAAAAGGTGCTGGTTCTATCTTCACTGCTGTCACCAGATTGAGAAAGGGTGCTGCTAAATTAAGAACTTTAGATTATGCTGAAAGACACGGTTACATCAGAGGTGTTGTCAAACAAATTTTACATGATCCAGGTCGTGGTGCTCCATTAGCTAAAGTTGTCTTCAGAGATCCTTATAAGTACAAATTAAGAGAAGAAACTTTCATTGCCAATGAAGGTGTCTACACTGGTCAATTCATTTACGCTGGTAAAAAAGCTTCTTTAAATGTCGGTAACATTTTACCTTTAGGTTCTATGCCAGAAGGTACCATTGTCTCCAACGTTGAAGAAAAACCAGGTGACAGAGGTGCTTTAGGTAGAACTTCCGGTAACTACGTTATCATTATTGGACACAACCCAGATGAAAACAAAACCAGAGTTAAATTACCTTCCGGTTCCAAGAAGATCATTTCTTCCGATGCCAGAGGTGTTATTGGTGTTGTTGCCGGTGGTGGTAGAATTGATAAACCATTATTGAAAGCTGGTAGAGCTTTCCACAAATATAAGGTCAAGAGACACTCATGGCCTAAAACCAGAGGTGTTGCTATGAATCCAGTTGACCATCCTCATGGTGGTGGTAACCATCAACATATTGGTAAAGCTTCAACTATTTCTAGAGGTGCTGTTCCAGGTCAAAAAGCTGGTTTAATCGCTGCTAGAAGAACTGGTTTATTACGTGGTACTCAAAAAACTCAAGATTAAGCTATTTAATCTTGTAACCTTAATAACATATTAATAAACAAAAAGTAACGTATACATAAATGTAGTAATTGTAAACTGTTTTCGAAAGGGATTACGAAAAGCAAAAAGTCAAAAGTAATTGTAATAATGATCTAAAGTGTGCAACAAGATTAACTACATTGACATCACCTCATCAGAGTTGACCCCGTATATTTTCAGATACCTTTCCTCTTTCCTTCATATTTGCTCCGAGCTTATTTCCGTCTCTACGCTGCACTTGTACATTATTGGTTGCAAAAAAAGAAAAAGAAATTAAACACTTATAAACTAATCTAAAGTGATCTAAACCCAAACCCCAATAATTGGTTCATAAATAGTATATACAACATTGGTTATTTGCAGAGACCAAGCTTGAGACAAAACATCCTCTTCCTTAACCAAAGTGTGTTTACGTATAACCACGATAAAAAGTAGGCTTAAAAGTTTGTACAAAATAATCTTCTCCTCACAGTATGAGTCAAAGAGTATCAGGAGAAATCCACGGTTGTTATTTCTGCAAGTGTGTGTTGCTATATAATCACAATCAGTATCAACCCCAAAAGTAATATAAACCACCTCTAAGTAGACAAATCCAGATCTATGAGACCTCCAAGGTATTTTCCCATCTATCCTCGATTAGATTTTTGTAATACTACATTTCACCCAGTGGCACACGCTCCCATTATAACACTCTACTAAACGGTCAAATCAAATGAAACCTATATACAATCAAACTACCCGATCACTATAGTAACACCTATCTCCAGATCTACAATTCCAATCCCAATTCCAGAGCCAGTTGTACCGACGATAAATGCGAAATTTGGAGCCGTTCACTTAGTTGGTGTTTATTTCAAATCTAGCAACACTAGAAATAAACTTTACATAGTAAACATAGATAGCAAAATCGTTCTTGTGAGTCATAAAATATCTATTGTTCAATGTAAATCGTAATTTATCTAGTGGAACTTATCTGACAATTATCTTAATACAACCTAGAATTATCTTATCTCTGGGGTTAATTTTTACAAAAGTTTGTATGAATATACTGAGATATCATGTTAAGTCTAATGATACTACCTCTTCCTTACTCTTCTTCTGTATCCCCCATTTCAACCTGCTTAATTAATTCTAATCAGTAACTGCATGTAGCGCAAGGCATCTTAAAAGTTAGGAGCTTTTTTCGGCTGCAGCATATATATAGAGAGATTGGCACAAATTATAGTAAAACCTTTTCCTTTATCCTTATAGGTTTATTTTATTAAGATGTTACATCTGCAATCAGCATTCTCTAAATGCGATAGTCTATGGGACTACGATGACATTACTAAATGTGCTCGACATAAGTTGGATTTATATCCGCCATTGATAATTGGAACTATTTCATTGCTGATATTGGTGATAAAGTCGTTTACAAGTTGGAAGGGAAGAAGAAAGCGGATTCAATTGGAAGAAGATGAGCCATTGATGGCTGACAATATTGCATACGGTTCATTAGACAATGATGATACTACTAAACTTTCTTTAAAGGCGCGTCATTTCGATTTAAAAGGTTTGCCTGATACTAAGGTTGACGGTAGTGAACACGGACACACTCAAGAGGTGTTTAAATCTACTTGTGATAGATTGAGAGTCAGTTTGGAGTACCTTTTAGTAACTTTGGAATTGGTAGCATCGGTCGGGTTGTTTTTAGTACCCGATTTAATTAAAGAATTCAAATACACTGTAAACTTGATTATTTTGTTATTCTGGTTGTACAATTTTGTGATTGTCTCCATTAGAATCATCAACATTAATAAGGTCAATATCAAATTACCCAGTTTATGGGTTCATTCAACCGCAATTTATTTCTTCAACATCTTTGCCAATATATTGTTGTTCAGATCGGCTTTGATCAAACAGGATAAATTGAGTCCGATTGTTTTCCAATATTATATTATCAACTCGGTGATTGCTTTTGTGTTGTTGACTTTGAATTTTACTGCTAAAGTAGGTGATAGACCTTCGGAAATTTATATTAACTCAGATGGTTCGACCCCTTCTCCAGAAAATGTCACTTCCATCATTTCATTCATCACCTATTCCTGGATTGATCGTTTGGTCTTGTTAGCAGCAAGAAAACCTTTGAAAGTTACTGATATTTGGGGCTTGAGACAAGACGATTATGCATTAAAGATTTTGAAATCTTTCGAATCTTACACTTCTGTTAGATCATTCCCATTCAGATTATTCGTTCATTTCAAGTTCTTATTTGGCTTACAAAGTTTTTTTGCTGTTTTGGACTCAATAATTATTTTCCTTCCTACTTTGTTGTTGAAACGGATCTTGGAATACGTCGATGACCCCGTCACTAACCCTAAGAGTCTTGCTTGGACCTTTGTGGTGTTGATGCCATTGTGTAAAATTCTTGATTCAACTGCCTCCGGTTGCTCGTTATTCTTGGGTAGAAGAGTTTGTTTAAGAATGAAGGCTATTATCATTGGTGAAGTCTACGCAAAAGCTTTGAGAAGAAGAATCACCGTGGCAGAAGTTGAAGGCGATGAAGAAGGCGAAGCCGAGGAATTAGCTAAAGAAGTCCAAGGTAAGAATGACGATTCTTCGGAAGAATCGAAAACTTCCACAACTAAAACTGCTGAATTGGGTGCCATTATCAATTTAATGTCGGTTGATGCGTTTAAAGTCTCCGAAATTTGTGGTTACTTACATTTCATTGTTGCAGCCATTATTATGCTTGTTATTTGTATTGGGTTATTATATAACCTTCTTGGTTGGTCTGCTTTGGTTGGATCCCTTGGTATAGTAGCATTATTGCCGCTTAATTATAAAATTGCTGCTTATCAGGCTGAACTTCAAAAGACAATGTTGGGTATAACCGATAAAAGAATTCAAAAGTTAAATGAAACCTTCAATGCTATCAGAATTATTAAATTCTTTGCTTGGGAAGATAAGTTTTATGAAAATGTAATGAAAGTTAGAACCGAAGAAATTTATTATCTTAAACTTAGAACAATTTCTTGGGCCTTGGGTGGTTTCCTTTGGTTTATGTCACCAACCCTAGTTACATTGGTTTCGTTTTATTGTTACACTATTGTCGAAGGTAACACCTTAACTGCGCCTATTGCATTTACTGCATTATCATTGTTTACCTTGTTGAGAACTCCGTTAGATCAATTATCTGAGATGACTGCATTCCTTGTTCAAGCGAAAGTTTCCCTTGATAGAGTTGATGATTTCTTGAATGAAGAAGAGACAAGTAAATACGAACAATTGGATCATGAAAGAGGTCTAAATTCCCCAGAAATTGGTTTCGAAAATGCTTCCTTTTCTTGGAATTCGAAATCTGATACTGATTTCAAATTACGTGATATAAATGTTGATTTCAAAGTCGGACAATTAAATGTAATTATTGGTGCAACTGGTTCTGGTAAAACATCGTTGTTGTTAGCTTTACTAGGTGAAATGGAATTAAGTAGTGGTAAAGTTTTCTTGCCTGGTATAATTCCTCGTGATGATTTAGTTATTGATCCTGCTACTGGATTGACCGAATCGGTTGCCTATTGTTCGCAAGCACCATGGTTATTAAATGATACAATCAAAAATAACATTATATTTGTTGCTCCATTTAATGAGAAGAGATACAAAGCTGTTATTAATGCTTGTGGCTTATCAAGGGATCTTGAAATTTTAAGTGCCGGTGATGCTACTGAAATTGGTGAAAAGGGAATTACATTATCTGGTGGTCAGAAACAAAGAGTTTCTTTGGCCAGAGCATTGTATTCGAACTCCAAACATGTGTTATTAGATGATTGTTTATCTGCTGTTGATTCACATACTGCTTTATGGATTTATGAAAATTGTGTAACAGGGGAATTAATGGAAGGAAGAACTTGTATTTTGGTTTCCCATAATGTTGCATTGACTGTCTCTAATGCAGCATGGATTGTTTCTATGGATAATGGTAAAGTCAAGAGTCAAGGTACTCCTGAACAATTGTTGGAATCTGGAGATCTTGGAGATGATGATTTAGTTAAATCATCTGTTATAAGTTCACGCACTGGGTCATCGGCGAATTTGAAGAATATGGGTGATGCTACCGCAGAATTAAATGTGAAAGCTTTAGCCATTGAAAAGAAATTGAAAGACCTTAGTAAACCTGATGATGAAGAGGACATCAAACACGATGGTAAACTAGCTGACGAAGAAAATAAAGTTGAAGGTGTTGTTGGAATTTCTGTATATCTTAATTATGCAAGCTACTTTGGTGGATTTGGTATGTGGTTTGTTATCTTGGGATTTTTCGTATGTTCCCAATTTATTTTCATGTTTCAATCATTCTGGTTAAGAAAATGGTCAGTCAATAGTGAAGGTGCTGCTGGTGTTATTCATAGTCTCGCAGTTGGTTCATACGAGGTAATTGCTCAAGCTAAAGGTATTCCATATGTTTCAACGACTTACGATTTGATACAGTCCAATATCGAAGCTGTTCAAACCTTCAAAAATAACCATGGAACTATGTATTATATTACAGTTTATGGTATTATCGGGTTATTTTACGCAACAGTGGCTTGTATTAGACTTGTACTTACTTTCTTTGTTGGTATTAAAGCTTCCAATACTATATTTGAAGATGTGTTAATTAGAATCTTGAGAGCTAAATTACGTTTCTTCGATAAGACCCCTATTGGTAGAATTATGAATCGTTTTTCCAAAGACGTCGAAGCTGTTGATCAAGAATTAACTCCTTATGCTGAAAGTGCATTTATGTGCCTTGTTCAGTGTATTTCTACTTTGGTATTAATCACATTTATTACCCCCGGATTTTTACTTTTTGCGTTTATCATTGCATTCTTATATTACTTGGTTGGATACTTTTATATCACACTTTCGCGTGAATTGAATAGATTTGAATCAATTACAAAATCACCAATCCATCAACATTTCCAAGAATCTTTGAATGGTGTTGCTACAATTAGAGCTTATGGTATTGAATCAAGATTCATGAAACAGAATGTGGAAGCTATAGATAAAAATAACGCCCCTTTCTTTTATTTATGGGTTGCTAATAGATGGTTGTCATTCAGAATTGACGCTGTTGGTTCATTAGTTATGCTTTGCGCAGGAACTTTTGTTTTACTTTCAGTTGGAAAAATTGACGCTGGTTTGGCAGGTTTATCGTTATCATACGCGATTGCATTCTCGGAATCTGCTTTATGGATTGTTCGTTTTTATTCTGGTATTGAAATGAATATGAACTCGTTTGAAAGATTGCAAGAATATCTTGAAGTTGAACAAGAACCACCATATGATATCATTGAGACCGAACCTCCTGCATCATGGCCAGAAACTGGTAGAATCAATGTCAAGGATCTTTCCTTGAGATATTCACCTGATTTGCCAAAGGTTATTAAAAATGTTACATTCGATGTAGAACCAAATCATAAAATCGGTATTGTTGGGCGTACGGGTGCTGGTAAATCTACCATTATCACAGCGTTCTTCAGATTTTTAGATCCAGAAACCGGTTCTATTGTTATTGATGGTGTTGATATTAGTACGATTGGTTTACGTAATTTACGTTCTGCTATCACCATTATCCCTCAAGATCCAACTTTGTTTTCTGGTTCTATTAGATCAAACTTAGATCCATTCAATCAGTACACTGATACAGCCATGTTTGAAGCATTAAGAAGAGTGAATTTGATTGGTCCTACCGAGTTATTAGTATCTGAAAACCCGGTCGATGTTAACGTAAATGAAGATGAAAATCAAAACAAATTTTTGAATCTTGATTCCACAATTTCTGAAGGAGGTGGTAATTTATCACAAGGTGAAAGACAATTAGTTTGTTTGGCTCGTTCATTACTTAAGAATCCGAAGATCATGCTTCTCGATGAAGCTACCAGTTCGATTGATTATAAGTCAGATGCGATGATTCAACAAACCATCAGACAAGAATTTGGTAATTCAACTATTTTGACTATTGCCCATAGATTAAGAACGATTATTGATTATGATAAAATCTTAGTGATGGATGCTGGGCAAGTTGTTGAATATGAGAATCCATACGTATTGCTTGCTAATAAAGATTCCGTATTCTATAGTATGTGTGAAAATAGTGGAGAATTGGACTCGTTAATCAAAGTTGCAAAAGAAGCTTATGTGAAGAATAAGAATGCTAAAAAATGATTGTTTTGTCGATATAAACTGTTATTATTTCATATTTAAAGATGTTTTATAGATATAATTTTTAAATTCACTAAGTGAAAGTCCATGTAGTGTTGTATCGTTTGAATAAGACCAAGTGTATGTATGGTAACTGGTTGCAACGTTGCTTTAGTCTTTTTTGCAGCCACCTGCACAAAGCTTATCTGATTTGGAGCCACAACTGAGGGAGATTATTAGGGGATAGGCCATACTTTGACTGACATGGGCTGGTATAGACATTGTATTTGAGTTTTATAGAGTTTTATATAATAGTAGTGCTATAAGTTATTTAATGGGACAGAGTTCAGGGTCAAAACTAATTGTGAATGAGTTTACAGATAGTAGTTCAGAAACTACAATTCTATTACCAGAAAATGGGTTTAAAGAGCCTATAGGTAAATATGGTAAGGTATCGTATTTACAGGATTTGGAAACTTTACCTCAAGGTCGACATCTAGGTTTGTTTTCAACAGTTGTATTATTTGTATCTCGAATGTTGGGTAGTGGCATATTTAGTATTTCAAGCGGCATATATGAAGATTGTGGTAGGTCTGTTGGGATATTTTTCTCAGCTTGGTTAGTGGCTGGTATAGTGGCTACTAGCGGTATGTACATTTATATGGAAATCGGAGCTATCATCCCCAGAAGCGGTGGGACTAAAGTATTTTTAGAATTTATATATCAGAAACCAAAATTATTAGCTACAATAGCGTTTCTGATTTATTCGATTGTCACTGGATTTACTACAACCAATCTTTTGGTATTTGGAGAATACTTCTTAACTTCAATTGGAATTAAACCATCTTATTTCAATATTAGGACTTCGGCATTGTTATTTTTATTTATGGCGGCTGGCTTTCATAGTTTTACTTTGAAAATTGGTATAAAAATCCAAAACATACTAGGTGGAATGAAAATTGGGTTGTTATTTATTATGATCTTTACGGGGATTTATGTGGTATTTTTCCCGTCGAAGATTAATCATATCGAAAACCATTTACATTGGAATGAAGTTTTACTAGTGAGATCTGAAGTAACAGCTGCTAGCTTTGCTAGTGCTATTATAAAAGCTCTGTTCTCGTTAGCTGGTTGGAATACTGTTCATACTGTTTCAAATGAAATTGAAGATCCTACCAGGATATTCAAAGTTGCAGGTCCCGTTTCATTAAGTTTAGTCAGTATCGCTTACCTCATGCTTAACCTAGCCTATCTTCTGGCCATTCCAGATGAGGAATTTTCTGGAAGTGGCTATCTAGCTGGGTCTATTTTATTTGAAAAAGTTTTTGGTTATTATATTGGTCGTAAATTGCTAACTTTTTCAATAGCACTATGTGCCGCTGGTAACGTATTCGTTGTTTTATATCTGATTTCAAGAAATAATCAAGAAGTTTTCCGAGAAGGACACTTACCGTTCTCTAGATTTATGGCTTCAAATTGGCCATTAGGTGCGCCATTCCGAGCACTTAGTCTTAGCGTATTCTTTACCACGGTCATTTTAGTGCTGCTTCCGGATGGTGATATTATCAATTACATTATTTCATACGAAGGTTATGGCTCAAACATTGCTACATTATTAATTGCCATTGGATTATTTGTTGTAAGACACCAATATCAGGAAATTCGTTCGCCAATTAGGGCAAGTAAGTTTGGATCTATGTTAGTGATACTCGTTTCTATCTATTTGATAGTTTCGCCACTTACTGGTCATACTAGTCCCAATCCAAAGGACCTTCAAAACTGGCCATCGTATGCAGTTCTATCTATTGCAACTATTGGTTTGTGTATTGGGTATTGGTATGTCAAATTTTGTTTATTACCACATATTTTGAATTATGAACTAATACAGGGCGATGTCATTCTTAGTGATGGGCTAGTAGTCAAAACTTGGAGAAAGGTTTACGGTTAATGGGTTATTATAGAGGTGATTTGATTATAGGGGATTCTAATAGATAAGATATATATTCTAATTCGCTGGCATACTCGATAACTACCTTGATCTCTGACCCAAAATTGTGTCAACTCTCCTGACCAACTTTACAAATAAGGGATCGTTCAATGCCAGCGCAATAAATTCCCTTTGACTCTCATTATTCATCTTGAGTAAGCTTTCAATCGTTGGTTCTGGTTGTGCGTTCCGAATTGATTCGTTTTCTCTCCCACACCAAAGTTGGCCGTTAGTTTTTGAATGGTTAGACGTCTTCTCTGGTGTGGCATTGGGTGTGAGCACTTGAGGCATTGCGTCAACTTTCAGCTGTGAAGGTACAGTTTTCGGGATATAATTCGGCCAATCGTTTGAATTTGATTCGGGTGTATTTTGCACCTCATTTATACTCCAATCATCTAACTTCAGAATATCCATTCCTTGTGTCCCACAAATAATACATAAAACTTTCCCGTCAACTACTGTCCATGATTGCGGAGTATTGCAATTTCCACATCTTGGGGCTTTGCTGTCTACATTTTTTATCGACCCATTGACGTTGTGAAAGTTGGTATTAGAGCTTGCATTTGAGTAAGCATTTTGTGAAATATCAGCGATAGCAACCTGTGGTTGTGAGTATTTCAAATGGGAGACGTCAAATGTAGTGTTAGGGGGTAACTGTTGAGGGTTGTTGTGACTTTTCTCAGGTGTGGCTGGAACTGACAGGTGTTCCTGTTGCTCAATAGTAATCATCTCACTGGGTTGTCTAGTGTTATATACGTCACTTAAACATTCTTGGGATTGCTGCTTTACAATAACCTTGGATTGCTCGTTTGAATTTTGATGCTGATAATAAAGGTCACAACTTGTATGATTTCTCTTGGTTGGAATCAATTTGGACGAAATTGCAACGTTCAGTTTCGGGATTGCAAAAGTTTGTGATCTATGAATGTCCTGTTTCGGAAGATTTATTGATGCTTGGAAATCGGCCTCTAAATGGCGAGTGTAGATATTGTTGGAGTACCGGTTATCACATTTGGTGTCGTTCGTTTCTGTTTGACTTGGTTCAACCCAATTTTGTGAATCAAAACTGTCACCAATGGCCTGAGAATCTGAAAGGGCCACCAGGCTGTCATCCACAATTAACTTCAATTCATCTCTCAAGTACATAACAAAGTCGTCGTAAGTTTTCCTATCATTGAAACTAACTTGAAATCTACCCACAACATTACCTCGATAGTCTTTTTGTTTATAACCAATACAAGGGTATTTGGCCACAATTGAAACCAAAGAGCGATGTTTCAAAATAAGAGAGACCCGTTGCTATTTGTTAGTTTTTAATTATTTCACTCCATTTCTAAACCAGTATTATGTACCAATGTCTGGGTTCTCCAAGTAACAGATATTCTCGCCTCGTTGACACCCAATACGAAATTGATTAGCAAATCTGATCGTTGGGGGTAGTGGACCCAATCCTTTCCCTCTTCTGGTCTACTAGAGAACTTTCTAATATCAAAACTGTTGACGGTTGTGGTCATTTTTGCAATAGAATCAAAAAAAGTTGATTTTGCAACACTTCAAAAACTACCACCTAAAAATATTAGGTTACACAAAATTGAATCGATAATTAATCTGTAACAAAACTAAATATACAAAGAATTCTAAAATATTATGCTGACACTAAGTTCAAGGAGAGACTATAGAATTTCAATAAGTCGACTAGTAGACTAATCTTTGGAGATATCTCTACCAAATAAGGATACTTTAACCCAATCGAAACAGACATAGATTTGATTCTTGACAGATAAACACATGTAGATATAGGCAGATCTCCAGAAGATATAAGTAAATGAACCACCAGAAGTAACATTGGACCAGTCACCCATGACTAAATCAGCAACAGCCTTTTCTGAACCAATATAAGCTAAAGCACCTTGATGGACATATTTGAAGATAGGTAATTTGGTTTCAGCCTTGTCTAATCTTCTTTTAACTCTTTCGATATTGTCATCTGAAGTTGGGTTTGCTAAAGTGTATTTGAGAGTATCAATTTCGTGTAATCTGGCAAAATGAGAACCTAAGAATCTACCTTCTTGGAAGGCAACTTGAGCGGTTGGGGCGTATTTGGTGAATGTACAATCACCCAAAGCATAAATATTATCGGAACCATCTAATAACATTCTTTCGTCAACCAACAAACCTCT
>JAXQKE010000054.1:0-56310 GCA_037042355.1 Candida sp. Y128-05E | reverse complement strand
TCCTTGAAAACTTCTTGAGCATATTCGACTAATTTAGGACTGAAAGAACTTAAAACATGGGGCATAGCTTCGATTAAGGAGACATTTAATTCACTGGCAACTTCTGGCATCCATTTCTTCAAATCTTGATCAATATAATCTTGTAATTCACCGGCAATTTCAACCCCAGTTGGACCACCACCACAGACAACAATAGATAATAATCTTGCTCTTTCTGGATCACCTACAGGTAAGATATTGGCGGCTTCGATAACATCCATTAATCTTTTTCTGATAGTAATTGTATCACTGACTTCTTTCAAGAAAACCGAATGTTCAGCAACACCAGGAATACCAAAAGTAGAAGGTTGAGCACCTACACCAACAACTAAATAATCGTAATTCAATGAAGTGATAATATCTTCGGAAACAGTGGATTTGGAAGATGAAGTATCACTACCCGAATGACCGGAATGGACGGTAGTAGATTGTTTCAAAGTGACAACACGTTCTTTAGGATCAATACTGGTGGCTTCAGCTTCCAAATAAATGACCTCACCTGAGGATCTTCTAGTAATACTTCGAACAGGTTCAATAATGGATCTTAATTCAACAGTACCGGTTGGACATGATGGTAATAACGGGGTAAATAAAAAGTAATTTCTTGGAGATACAACAACAACATTATAGACGGAGGTATCTAAATTTTTCAATAATGAAATTGAACCCCAACCCGAACCTAAAATAACAATGGTTTTCTTCTTTTGACCATTTGCGAAAACTGGTGCTTGTTCAACTTGGTTTGAGGAAGGATTTACTTCGTCGTAAACCTTATAAGCAAGATAACCAATTGAACCGGCTAAAGTTATCAAAGTAACATTTTTGGTAGCTTTCCAGGTTCTTTTGAAAAATCCTGGTTTAGTTGGTGGAGGAGTTAATGGTTTGAATGTGTTATTCAAAACTCGACTAGAGTTTGAAAACAATCTCCTACTAGTGTTCAAACAATTAGTTCTAAACATTCTACCCAAGATGAAGATGGTTAGAGAAATTCTATGTAATTGAAATTAGTATAGGTAAATTTTTAGGTTCTGCATCCAATTTTTTTTATCTAAACACCGGCAAGCCAGTCTCCGAAGGCCGCAGAGATGCATGCAGAATGCTTAATAGTATATCAATAGCCTCCCTCTGGTCATAGTTGTCGCAATGGAGAACGACGACAGCCTTAACTAAACAAGAAACTGCTTGCAAAGTAACTGTTCTAGAAAATACTCATGGCTTATCATTGCAAATCACACCACCCTAATCTAGACGGATAACCGTTTAATTTTTAGTAGATGGAATTTTCGGCAGAACACAACGCGACAGGTAGAAATGACTCAAAAGTCATTGTTATCTATCCTATTCGGCCTTGTTGAAGATTGAGTTTATCTGTACTATGATTGGTGGGTATGCAATATGTCAAAAAGTTCGATTTTTAGAGTTACGTAAATCCTTCTGGCCGATGGGGCTTACAGTTCATCCGTAGATTCCATTAGGAGTAACATTGTACATTGTTTTATTGTCAGTGTACAAGATAGTGTATTGTTTGTGAGGGATATTAAGCTGGCTTGTTAAAGCACCTGTTTTGTTCAAATACCTCCTTGTTACTTAATGTGGAATTGTGGTACTTACTTATGTGTGAAAAGTCTAGGTCCAGCCGCATCGTTTCACTGCGGTCAACATAATATAAAGGCTGACGCAACAAAAGCTATTAAACAAATCCACTGACCCGTTCTTCCTTCCATCGATTCAATTTTTCCTTTTGCAAGTGATAATTTTTCCTCGATTGACGAAACTCCAAAATAAATTTCAAATCATTATCCTTGGAATCGATAATTTTCAAAGAAGATTGATTAAGCTCGGATACATTTTTATCGAATTTATTCAAGAGGTAGGTTTGATTAAAGTTTAGTAATAATTGGTATTGTATAGTCTGTAAATTATTATACTTTTGATAAATTTCATTCAAATCCGTCAATTGATTAGTTACTTGGTTGGTGATAGTTTGGTACTGATCAATCAATGTTTGTATTTTCAATAATTTGCTCGAATCAGCATCAATCTTCATAAGCAATTGGTTAATGTAATCTATAAATTCTTGTGATTGAGTAATGAAACTGGTGATCAACAGTGGATCATTGATTATAGTTTGTAAACTTGTGTTTGGCAATAATTGTACTGACTTGGGGATGTTCTTGATCGAAGTTAGTGGTTCAATGGTACTCATTTCTAGTTAGTCTATTGGAATCACCACAATTTGCCTTGGTTGTAGAATTGAAATTGAGATCTACTGAGTGGTAGCGCTGATTTTTATATACATTAATTTTTATTAATCTATAATCTATAATCTATAATCTATAATCTATAATCTATAATGTATAATCTATAATCTATAATCTATAATCTATAGTGTCTGTCATTTATCATTTGTGATTAAACCTTGTCTTGTTCTTTACCAAAGTTTTTCTTTTGTAATCGTTTCAAGTTATATTCATCTCGTTTCAATTGATCTGATTCAATCTTTTTGTTAGCCCATAATCTAATTCTTTCACCATAAAGATAACATATTATTGGGAAGGGGATTCCTAGCAATAATCCAATAAATGCACACATGGTATTAGCCCAGCCATAACCCATGGTTGTATACATCTTGCTTGCAAAAAGTGGGAAACTAAATCCAAATAATGATCTAAATAAAGCAGCGGCAGCAACCGATGAAGAACTAAAATTAATAATAATTTCAGTATTTCCATTGGTGGTTGATAAAATAGACATATCAATTAAATAACTCTGGGTCGATTGGAATACACAAACCAAACCAAAAGAAAAAATCCCCGATCCAATTCCTGGCATGATCCAGTGTAATTGTTTTTCTGCCGACCAGGCAAACCAAATAAGGCCAATGGGGACTAACCAAGAAGAGGCAATTAACATTGGTAATCTGAATTCAGGTTTACCTACACCATTATTCCTCAAAGTTAATCTTTTGTAGACTTTCCCTATTGACCAAGTCCAAAATACTACCCCTAAAATGAATCCAACTCCCATAGGTAAATACATTAACCCAGTAATACCTTGGGAAAACCCATACACATTGGAGAAAATCTGGGGGAATGACACAATCATAAGGTACATGAACCCATAAGTGAACGCCATAAACGACCCCAATCCAACAATCATTGGATGCATGAATAACAACTTCACAGGACGAGTCATGGTGATAAACATTTTCCCCCAGAAAGTTTCACCATTGGTAATTTCATAAATGGTATGTAAGTTGTTGTTCCCAGTTAATTTCCTCAATTTCCTGGCTTTCCTATATAATAAAGTAGGAGAATAGGTTTCTCGAGAAAAAATGGTTGCAAAAATTGCCACAACTGCATTGAAAATACTCAAAGTGTATAACGTCCACCTCCAATTCAAGTTCTCAACAATAAACCCAGAAACCACTGGAGCTATTATAGGACCCAATAACGGACACAAGGCATAACCTGCCAATGGTAAGTTTCGATGGTCGGCATCGTACATATCGGAAATAACACCAGCGCACACGGATAACGCAACACACCCGAATAATCCCCCGCAGAACCGGCATATCATTAATTGAACTGTTGATTGAGATAATGCACAACCAATGTTGAAGAAAAGACAAACCCAAACAGAAACACCAAGAACCAATTTCCTGCCAATTTTTTCGTGTTCACTCAAAGGAGCAATTAACAAAGGGCCTATAGCCCAGGCGAGAATTTGGATTGAAACAACCATGGCCTGGATGATAGGATTGGTTATATTGAACTCACGAGATATTTCTTTCATTGCCGGAGAAATCATTGACGAAGACATTGGTGCTACTAATGCATACGCCGACACCAAAGCAACTAGGAATATTTTCTTGGATGATTTCCAATTCCTGGGATCATCCAAATCATTTGGTCCGTTCCAGGTAATCAATTCTGGATCCAAGTTTTTGAATTCATGTCCATAATTCTCCACCGCTATCGTTGTTTCTTGAATAGGCAGTTTGACATTCAACCCGCTTTCAATGTCGAATGTACTGGCATAATCTTTTTCAACAGTATCATCTTCATCTTCATCTTCATCATCTAATTCATGATTTCTATGAATTAATTCACTCAAAATAGTATTTCTAGTAGCTATTCGTTTGATTTCAATTTCATCGGAATCTAAATCACCATATATATCTTTAACTGAAAACCCCGATGGATCTATATCGGACTCCCCTGTGAATGTCTTTCTCAACCCATCCAACGATATAATACTGGATCTTCTTCCACTTCCCCTTCGAGTACGATGGTAATTATCGGTAGTCAATGGCACAGGCTCATCTTGGGTAGTAACCACTGAAAGATTGGACTCCAGAATATCTGAATGTTTCGAATGTTCTGACATTTATCTATAAATCTATAATTCTGCAAACCCATAACTGGCTGCCCAACTTACTATATAGTGAAAAATCCCATGCCACACCATCTACCGAGACGTATAAAATTTTTGCAGCATTTCCAGATTTAGTTGGCGTTTCGGTTAAAAACGGTAAATGTGGTAGTCACGTGTTATGCGAGATAGGCGACATATTTTTAAGCGATAAACGACATTGTCCGATATTTTCGATTATTATATCGATTTCCACCTCCAATATAGAATCTTTAGATAAATCAATTGATACTCCCAACTTACTCTTAATTAAACATCACCCTGTTTGATTATTTTTTTGATTGAATAACGAGATCGAGCTTTGACTTGGAGCGCTGATTTCACAATCAGCGCTATAAAGATAGAAAATGGTGGGCTTCATAGTTATTATTTGTTATCCATATACTTATAATACATAATATACATCCTATTTAGATTTTGTCAATGACTGTTCAATCAAATCAAGAGAACTTTCTACCTCATTCACCGACATCCCACAACATATTGAAATCAATTTACAATACTTGTTTAATCGTGAATTGGTACTCGAATCGTTCTCTTTATATTCATCCGGTGAAATATCAACTTGTTTTTGAATTAAATTGGCTGTTAATATTCTTCGTTTAATGATTTCTTTATTCAACTCAACCGATAAATTGAATTGATCTTGATTGGTGGTAGTAGTTTTTTCAGCTTCTAGTGATGAAATCTTTTGTAGTTGATTATAATGTTGCTTTTCCTTTATTGCCTTCCATTGGTTAATTACATCATTCAATTCTTCTCGTTTCAGTAGTAATTGAAATGATAAATCATTTATTAATCGGTAGACTTCCTCTTGGATCAATTTGTCTTTTTGTAAGTTTATCAGTTCTGTATCTTCTTCCTGCGTTATCATATGATCTAGTTTGAAGATGGAGTGGATTTCACGTTGTGTTTGTAATTTAGTTAAATTTCGATCTTTCAAAATCTTGAATAAATTCAAAATCTCTTCGTCCTTTTTACTTAACTCCTTATCAATATAAAACGCTAATTCGCCAAGCTTCTCGGTGATCAGATTGGATGTAGTGTTCTGGAGATTTATTGCAAGCTTGGAATTGTATAATTGACTTTCAAAACTCGAAAATGAGCTTGGGGCTTGGTCCCCATTTTCCTCTTCCAATCGCAATACATAATTATGGTTAGCCAAATATTCATCAACAGTGAATCCTAATGCGTTTTTCAATCCAAAGTCAATGTATCGATGATAACTTATAAATACCTTGATACATTTCTTATTGAGCAATGACGCCGATATGTGGAACCCGGTATTTCCGTCATTATCTTGATGGTTAATAAATTTATTCATGGTATCGTCCATAGTCATAATCTTATCAAACAAAATCTCCATATAATATCGGGCACATCGTTCTTTATTCTTGGCGTTATTGGCAATATGATGCAAAACCGTTTTATTGGTATTATCCACTGCTAAAATCAGTTCGTGTAACAATTCTATAATCAGGGGGAACGTCTTTAATTGATAAGCATTTGAGAAATTGATCAAAAACATGAGTGGAGTTTCACCTTTGTTGTTTTTGATTTTGGGATTTATTTGAAATGTGGTAAGTAAAAATTCCACCATCATTGTTTGGGCCATGGAACATGCCCAATGGAATATGGTGTTGCCGTCATTATCTATGGGCTGGTTTATATTAATCTTACTAATCGGTTGTGGTGGGTTCAATAATTTTTCGGGGATTTCCTGAGGTCGTACTTTTGAGTCTTCGACAAAATATAACAATAATGCTTGGAAGTAATCATGATAAATTTGGTCATTGGGGTATATATTGACAATGCCATTACCATCATAGCTTTGCATTGATTGATTTTTCTGTTGGTAAATGATTTTTTCAAACGATTCTCTTGAAGCCCCAAACAACTCTTTTGAAGTGAACAATTCTTCATTATGACTGATTAAATGGCCATTCAACTTCTCGTCATCATCAGATTCCACTAGTTTCAAATCCTCTTGCTTTAGATTTGATATTATCAAACGATCGGGTTCGGTGTCTTGTCTCGAAGCAGGCTCAAACGTACCTAAAGAAGGACCTGCCAGTAGTGACACATCCAGGTGTTGTCTGGGTGAAGAGGCTCGTTGTAGAGCCACTCTTTTCGGTCTTCCTCTTTTTTTTGGTGGTTCACCTGCTAGAGGTGTCGTACTTTTCTTTTTGTTATCTAAATTCTGTCTTTTGGCGATATTTATTGCCGAAGCATGATTGTGTTTTGGTGCTGGTGGAGGGGTTTCGGTTTTGCCTTCAATGTAATTAAATTCAAATATTGGGCTTAGCAAATCGTAAACATCGAAATTACGGGCAATTTTTTCACCCAAATTCAAAGGTACATAGGTTCCTTGATATTTTCCGTATCCACCTTGCACCTTTTCATGTATACCAGTCTGTACGTCCTTCTCTAAGATCCTGGTTCTTTTGGCTTTGGGGAATTTGGCTATTTTCAAAATATGAGTGGCATTAATCCAACTATCTATTTTTCTCCTCATAATGGGTCCTTCAGAGGTGACGAACTCAAACACGGGGACATTTGAGTACGTTGCCGAATATATTTGAGTGTTAGTTGCCATATTAAAGCATGGATTGAAATTAAATTAGCAAATAATCAACAAAGTGTGTACTAAAGTGTATCAAATAATAGGACTTTTTTATAACTATAACCAATTGTGCGTCTAGCTTTCAATATCAACAATTGAACCAATGAATAACTCAAGCGACTGTATTTCAAGTTGTTTGTATTGGATGTTCTTGATAGAAGTTTATTTTCTGCACCTGGTTATATACACGACCAGCAGTTTTACAATGGAGAAACAAGCAACCGACAGACGATTGGAAAAGGGTAGGTGAGTAGAAGTATGTAGTAGTAGTA
Organism: Candida sp. Y128-05E; assembly: GCA_037042355.1. Lineage (NCBI taxonomy): Eukaryota > Fungi > Ascomycota > Pichiomycetes > Serinales > Debaryomycetaceae > Candida > Candida sp. Y128-05E. The sequence continues at coordinate 48,942 of JAXQKE010000054.1, read as the reverse complement.
GATGTCAATATTACGTGAAACTTTGATAAAAAAAAAATGGAGAAAACAGGCTTTTTCTGGTTATTTTGACTGGCAAAATCCACATTTTGGATCAAAACAAGTGAAATTTACATTACAATTAACACTATATAGGTATACATTGAAGGCTCTCAAGAGTTGATAGGTGAGTTAATTTGGGTTCAAGTGAATGCAATTGAATATCGAAAATATGAAGTGACAATGTGGGTCAATTGTAGTGAAATTAATCTGTAATCAAAACAATTATTTAGAGTTTGTATGTACTGTATCTTTGGATTTATGATTTGTGAAAATTTATATTATTTACATTAGTATAAACTAGCTCAAGACTAGTAATCTATAATCACACCCGGGTGTTCTACCCATTTTTATTAATTAAACAAGATTTTGAACAATCTTATAATAACCACCGAGATTAGTAAAATCAATGCTAATAGAATCCAGGCAAAGTACTTCGTGAGCATTTTCTTGGAGAAGTTTGAAGCTTGTTCTTCAGTCAATGGAATGGAAACAACATGTTCCGAGGCTTGCTGACAAATATCTCTCCGTTTAATCAATTGACAGTGGGATATGTCCACCTCTCTTTTCAAGATAGCTTTACCTAGTAAAACGTTAGTGTACTGGGCCAACGAAGGATCAAAGGTTAAGAAAGTAGTTTCCAACATTAATGATTCTCGGTTTATCCCCAAAGTCAATTTTTCAATTTTTTTCAAATTTTTTATAATCCCAGGAGACAATTCATGAATCATATTCAAGTCATCAGCAATAGTGGTCAAGTTGAAAAGATAACTGGCTTTTTTCAAACTGGCGACTATTTTACCAGTCTGACTAAACAAAAACGGAATCAATAATTTTTCTAAATTATTGAACTTGTTGAAGAAATAATCTATAGCGTTTAGAGCTTTCAAAATCCTATCAAACACATCGATAGAAGAATTCACACACAACAAACACAACTTCTTTATGAACTCCTCATAAGATTTATCTTTAGTCCAAGTAAACTTGGCATCTTTAAATATTTTATTGAAATCTTCCTCCAAGTCTAAAATTTCCAGGCAAACTCTGTGAGCTAGTCTTGTAATATCATCGTAGTTAGGGATCTTATTCAACAAAGTTGAATATATCGTTAGCACATCACCATACAAATGAATCACCTGGGTTAAATTGGTCATATAACTGAAACTGCTCGAATTCAAACAGATCTTGAACACATCTATTCGTTGCAATATCATATCTTCATCCTCCTCTGCAACTGTGCCTTGGAGAGAGAACTTCCTCTCGCCTATAGTGTATCCCATCGTTTAAGGCTTATCTTAAGACTGATGATTTCCTCACTAAGGAAAAAAAGAAGTGCCACCATAGAATAACAAACAATATTGAAATTTTATCAATTCTTTTGTAGAGCAATCAGAATGGCAGTGTTTGGGTTCTTTAAGAAAGGGTTTGATCCAGAAACATTTGAAAAGGAATTAAACCAATTATCAGAATCAATTAATTCAACTTCACAACAAATTAATAAATTACAAGGAAGATACAAACAAATCAAGAAGATATTGATACAATGGATGGTTATGATTTATGTGGCATTTAATTTGTATCATTACATGAGTATTCCCGATAATATTGTTGGTAAAAATCAAATAGTCCGCTATTTCAAAAGTTTATCTAATCAAAACCAAGCAATTGTGGTTGGTTATCCTGTATTAACCTATATCTTGATTAAGTTGGTCAAATCTTTGTTCAATTTGTTTATAAACAACAGACAAACCTATTTGAAGAATTTGAAAACAAAACATAAATCGAAGATTGAAGATTTGAAAAATATCACTAACTATAATAAAACCAAGAATTTGTTAAACAAGTATGATGAGAATGAGTTAAACCAGAGAAAAGTGCAACCAAAAGCTCAACAGAAAAAACAAGTTCCTATTCAAAATCCTACAGAAGCCAAAATCAAACAAGAATTGAATCTTGATTTGGATTTGAAAAACTTGAATGAGCCTCCCGCCAATTTGAATACGCAATTGCAATCGCAATTGAAAGGGAATCGTTCCATTCTGGAAAAACTACTCGATTTGTTAATTGGTTCCGATAATAACGAATCGATAGAACTGAGGTACGCCTTGATTTGTCATAACTGTTATGCCCACAATGGGCTCGCACAGCCAGGGACAGTCAATCCATTATATGTAAAGTTCCAGTGTTACAAATGTGGTACAATGAATGGTACTGTCGATTTGCAAAATACTAATTTGTCGTCGGAGTCTTTGGCACTGAAACAAGATGATGGACAAGAAGAAGTGGTTGATGTAGCCAAAGCACCAGAAATGGTGGAAATTAGTAAAGATGAGGAAGCGCCAACTGAAGAACTGGCGGAAGTTAGGAAAGAATGATTTGAAAGGGTATTCAAAAAGCAAATTGGATCGGGATTCAATGATAATGATGAAGTTGGGTATGAAATTGGAATACCCGAAATTACGTGATACAAGTTGACACCACAATCGTGTCTCTTTTGATAATCAATGGTATTATCTGAGTTGAAATATAATAGCAAATTTAAATGTGGATCAATTGTATGCAAATGATAGGTACTTGTGAATCAATCATGCAAACTATATACGTAGATGAAACAATTGTATAAAAATAATATACGTACTTATGAATCAATTAAAATACATGGTTTAGGAAATTTTATCTATTAATCATTGTTAATATAAAGTATATATAATAAATCAACTATAAAATCTAAGACAAGTCCATGATAGCGTTAACCATGTCACCTTTGTGGGCTCTTAAAGCTTTAACGGCTTTAGCTCTGGTGGTTTGGGTTTGTTCAATGATGATATCAATATCTTTAGAGTCTAAACCAGATTCATCGACTTCACCTTCTTCTTCATCTTCGGCTTTGTCTTCTAAAGAAGCAGCTTCTAAATCAGCCATGATTTCTTCGTGAGAAGGTTTTCCTTCTTGGACAGGTTCATCGGATTTAGCTGATTCTTGGGCTTGTTGTTGGGCTTGGGCTTCAGCGATTCTTTGGTTCATGTCATCGACTTTGGCTTCACCGAAGACAACGTACATACCACCACCGGATCTGTATACATCTGGGGAGTCAATGGCGTAGATCAAGTTACCTCTTTGTTTGAAGGTGACTCTGGTGATACCTTTGATTGGTCTTAAACCTAATTTTTTGATCATTTCTCTAGCTTTTTTTTCATTTTTAGAGATGACGGTGACATCAGCACCTTGAGGGATTTCTGAAATTTCTTCAATCTTGGACATTGTTTAATTGGTATATATAAAGATTATAATTATTCTAGAGTGCAAGATTTGAAAAATTGTCGACGTTCTCCAAGGAAATTTTCAAATTGGTAGATGCACTTCATAATATATTATGCAGGAGTTTTTGCAACCAATATTAACACCAGTCAAGCAATGAAGGGGGGAGGTTCGTGGTTGTTTATAATGGACATTCAAGGTGAATGTATACATATAACATCACTTACTATTATATTTAACCAAAAAATTAACTAACATTTTTACGAGACGAAAAGAAATTGTTTGTCTCTCTTATACCAATTTATCACTGGAGTAAATTATCACTATACCCTTCGTAGCATAACCAACTAATAATACTTTTGATAATTTCTCCTGGTGTTTACCCTTGTCAAAAAACCATACACTTAATAACTTTCTCTTGTTCCTCAAAGTTCAACATTACCAAGAATATCTATCAATCGCTACACCAATTAGTATTTTTCACTTGGCCAAACGTGGGGCACCGTCCATCCCACTATGAATATTAAAGAACATTCAAAATACAGTTGGTGATGCTTGCTCCAGTGGCTATGTCAACTTGATCAATGACATTAACGCAACGGATACTTGCTATCTGCCCCATAGGCTAAGTTAACTTAATCCTTGACACTAAACCGACGGCGGGGTCTAGAATCTTAATTTAAAAAGGTGGATCATTATTTCTGAAACCATCGACTACTTGGAGACTTTATAAATTACAGATATATATATATTACAATTTGTTTTTATATCACATCGATTTCGCAAACCTGCTTCAATATCAGTGTCTACTTTTCTTCTTCTCCCATTAGCATCGTTGTTGCAATTTATTTGGTGGCTTGGGATTGAAAATCAACTATTTACGAGGAAGTATAGCCGAGTTGAAAATTGCTACAAACGATATTCATTTAGTGTTACTTCTACGTTTTCTTGACCAACCAGCTACATGATGGGATTTCCTATACGTATAATCCATTGTAGATATGTTTCATTGTGTTTCACATATGTCTCGGTTAAAAATTTTTCCCCTTTCTTCCTTGATAGATTTTGGAAGATCTACACCCGCTGATCAAAAAATATGACAAAAAGTAATAATGTTAGAGAAATGCCTTGATCTTAGTAATGAAGTTATGAAATCTCTAGACAGTAGATGAAATAATATTCTTTATTGTTAAGCATATTTATCCAATTTATTTTTTACCGGGTAGTGCCTTTCGCCGTGCCGAGAAGGGCGCACAAGGCTGGTACCGGATGTTCTGGATGAGATAACCCATGTCCGTGCGGCTCTGTGTGAGCTTGAACTTTTAGGGGGTTGCAGCATCAGTTAATGTTTCCAATCTCATCAAAAATTAAAAATAATAATAAATCACACCGTTTGTTTTGAAACTACCATTAGTGGACTTATACAATTAACTGTTTCTAGGTAGTATACATAGTAGAATCCTGAGGTATTAACCTGGTATACCCTTCCATTGTCGCTATCATTTGCTTTGAAAACAAAGCATTCAATCTTTAAGTTGTTATTACTAATAGATATTGACTTTGCACAAAATTCGATTAAATTATCTAGAACTGGTTTAGATTAGTAGATATTGTTGGTTGTTTGGTTATTCATTGATTTATTAATTGTTGTTTACATTACTAGATTTTATTGCTATTTTTAATGTCTGATCAACAACATTCATCGGATTATCATCAGTCCAATCTGGATTCGACGAGTTCAAAAGAGAAAGTCAGTGAAGTTATTCCTGATAAAAATCAAGACTCAAGCACAGATTTGAAGGATAATGTTAAATATACTCCTCAAGATTTATTAACGGTGAAACCACCCAATTTCAAGTCAAGGTGTCAGTTGATACTATACAACTGGAGTTTCAGGCCTAAAAGACCCAAATACTTACAAGACGTTTATTCAAACATTCCCCGGAAAGTTTACGTCAATCAAGAACTTCCTTCCGAGTTATGTAATAATGGTGCTCCCGTTATCACATTCCCCAGAAACAAAATTAGGACCACCAAATATACTCCCTTAACGTTCTTGCCCAAAAATCTCTTGTTTCAATTCAGAAATATCGCCAATACTTACTTTTTGTTCTTGATCATTTTGGGATGTTTCCAGATTTTTGGGGTCGAATCTCCTGGTTTGGCTGCAGTTCCTTTAGTCGTTATTGTTTGTATTACGGCTGCAAAGGACGCTTTTGAAGATTCCAGAAGAGGCATGCTGGATCTGGAATTGAATAATTCCCCGGTACATCTACTCCTAGGTTTACCCAATAACAATGGTGCTTTCGACCATGTCTCCACCTGGAGAAAATTCAAAAAAAGTTGTACAAAAGTAAATAAAATGATCTGGAAAGGAGTATCTCGATTCTTCATTTACATTTTTGGTAGCAAAAAACGTAAACAGGAGATTATTAGACAACAACATCAAGATGATGAATTAATGCTAAGAAGAGTTAGTACCGTCATTTCCAATTTTTCACAAGAAATTGGCGAAGTTGCTTCGCATGGTGGTGCTTTACCAGTTCCCAAGAAATCAATGCAATCTTCTCATTCAAGAGCTTTCGCCAGTCATCCTTTACCAAATTCAATTCTCAATCCTGAAGTCATTGCCAAAAATGGTGATGAAAATCAAGTTACAAATTTTAAAGTAAGAGCCTGGAAAGATATTCATGTTGGTGATTTTATTCGTATTAGATCCAATGAAGAGGTCCCTGCAGATGTGGTGATTATTTCATGTTCTGATCCGGAAGGAAATTGTGCCATTGAAACAAAAAATCTCGATGGTGAAACAAATTTAAAAACTAAGCAGACAATTGCCTGTGGTGGTTCGAATAATTTGAAACATTCTACTGATTTGGGTAACTGTAAGTTTTGGATTGAATGTGACTCTCCAAATACCAGACTATACGATTTCAAAGGGACAATTCATTATGAAAATTATGATGCATCAGGTAAATTAGTGAATCCCGATGAAAAAGAATCCATTACTAATGATAACGTATTATTGAGAGGTACAACTTTAAGAAATACTAAATGGGCAATCGGAGTAGTTGTTTATACTGGGGAAGAAACGAAAATCATGTTGAATTCAGGAATAACTCCAACAAAATCATCAAGAATTTCTAATGAATTAAATTTCTCAGTCATGATAAATTTTGCATTGCTTTTCATCTTATGTTTTGTTTCAGCTTTGATCAATGGGTTGTTTTATGCGGATGATCATACCTCAAGAGTATTTTACGAATATGCAGCTTACGGATCAACGCCAGCAATTAATGGTGTCATTGATTTCTTTGTTACATTAATTATCTATCAAGCTTTAGTTCCAATTTCATTATATATATCGGTGGAAATTATTAAAACTTTGCAAGCATACTTTATTTACTCGGATATCAAATTATATTATGAGAAATTGAATTTTCCATGTATCCCAAAGGCTTGGAACATCTCTGATGATCTAGGTCAAATAGAGTATGTTTTTAGTGACAAAACTGGAACACTAACTCAGAATGTCATGGAATTTAAGAAGTGTACCATTAATGGCAAATCTTATGGGCTTGCTTACACCGAAGCAAAGCAAGGTTTAGATAGACGTAATGGAATAGATGTTGTCGCTGAAACTTCTAAATGGAAGCTCAAAATCGAAGATGATAAAGAAGCTATGATTTCCAATTTATCAAAAAGTTTCCATAATGATCAAATGAGAGAAGATAGAGTGACATTTGTCTCTAACGAATATGTCGAGGATACATTCATTGAGAAAAAAGATTCATTGCAAAAGACACAAAATGAACGATTCATGGAAGCTTTGGCATTGTGTCATACCGTTGTTACCGAAACAAATCCACAAGATCCTGGTTTACGTGATTTCAAAGCTGAATCGCCTGATGAAGCTGCTTTGGTTTCAGTTGCTAGTGACTTGGGTTTTGTTTTCAAAGGTAGAACTAGAAAAGAAATCACCTTGAGCATTTATGGACAAGACAAGGAATTCAAAATGTTGGACGTTATTGCATTTTCATCAGATAGAAAAAGAATGTCTTGTATCATTGAAGATGATCAGGGAAATATAAAGTTATATTGTAAAGGTGCGGATAATGTTATTTTCCAAAGGTTAGCACAGAGTCAAAATAGTCAAACTGTCATATCAAAAACTGCTTTGCATTTAGAGGATTATGCCCAAGAAGGTTTGAGAACGCTTTGTATTGCTGAAAAGAATGTGGACCGTTCTTACTTTGAGGACTGGACAGCCAGATATAAAGAAGCACATTCGTCTATTGAAGATGATCGTGATGTACTTATTGGCGAATTAGAGAATGAAATTGAGCAAGGTTTAACTTTATTGGGTGGAACTGCTATTGAAGATAGGTTACAAGAAGGTGTTCCAGATGCGATTAGTATCTTAGGACAAGCTGGTATTAAATTATGGGTTTTAACTGGTGACAGGATTGAAACTGCTATTAATATCGGGTTTTCATGTAACTTACTAGAAACTGAAATGAAATTGCTTGTTGTTAGACCAGATGATAATGACCCGGATAATGTTGAATATATTGATGAATTAGTCACAAAGTATTTGCAAGAAAACTTTGATCTTTTACATGATAACTCGACAAAGGAAGTCGATAGGTTGATTGCTGAGGCTAAGAAAGACCACTCAACCCCATCCACTAAATTTGCTGTCATTATAGATGGTGCAGCTTTATCTATTGTTTTCAAAGACTTATCTGATCATCCAAGTGAATCAGCAAGAAATTTACAACGCAAATTTTTGTTGCTCGGTAAGCAGTGTAAGGCCGTTATATGTTGTCGAGTATCTCCTGCTCAAAAGGCCGAAGTTGTTAAATTAGTGCAACATAGTCTTGATGTTATGACATTGGCAATTGGTGATGGTGCCAATGATGTTGCTATGATCCAGGCCGCCAATGTCGGTGTTGGTATTGCTGGTGAAGAAGGTAGACAGGCAGTGATGTCGTCAGATTATGCTATTGGTCAATTCCGATTCCTTGCTAGGTTGTTATTGGTTCATGGTAGGTGGTCATATAAAAGATTAGCGGAAATGGTGCAGTGTTTCTTTTATAAGAATATGGTATTCACGTTGACATGTTTCTGGTTTGGTATTTACAGTGATTTCGATGGTTCGTATCTTTATGAGTATACATTCTTGATGTTTTATAACTTGGCATTTACATCATTGACTGTGATTGTATTGGCCGTTTTAGATCAAGATGTTTCCGACACTGTTTCCCTTTTGGTACCACAATTATTCAGATCGGGGATTTTAAGACAAGAATGGTCCCAACTTAAATTCTTATGGTATATGTTGGATGGTCTTTATCAATCAGCGGTTGCATTTTTCTTTCCATATTTGGTTTATTATCAAACATACCAAAATGCAGAAGGTTTGGGTGTTGATCATAGGTTCTGGATGGGTGTTGTATGTGTGATTGTATGTGTGACTGCATGTAACATCTACGTTTTGTTAAGACAATATAGATGGGATTGGTTGTCGTTGTTAATCTATGCTTTATCTATCTTGGTAGTGTTCTTCTGGACTGGTGTTTGGAGTGCAGGTGTTCAAGTTGGTGAATTTTACAAAGCTGCTCCTCAGATATTTGGTACTTTAGGGTTGTGGTGTGTCATGTTGGTGTCTGTTGTTGCATGTGTCTTACCAAGATTTACTTTTGATTTCATGAAGAGTAATTTAAAACCAAGAGATATTGATATCATTCGTGAGAGAGTTAGAATGGGAGCATTTAATGATTACCCATCTGGTTATGATCCAACGGATCATGATGATGTTGAAAGATTGCAGATTTTGAAAGATTTAATTGAAAAAGACCCTGCACTTTTAGAAAAAATGGAAAAGGAAGTTGACGACGAAAAACCTCAACCACATAATCCAGTTCTTAAAACGTTTAGTACAATCAAAAGACGTACTACTTTGAAATCCAGAAAGAATACTATCAGTACCCAAAATTCAATGAATGAACATTTCCAGAAACCAATTAATCTTGACGAATTGAGAGCCCTGATGATTAAATCGGGTGAATACGGTACATCAAGGAATTCACTTTCTAGGATTGATACTACGCATGAATTACCAGGCTTAACCCATGCCGAAACATTAGTTTCTTACCATGCTAGAAATAGTATTACTTTGAGCTAAAAAAATTAAAAAAAAAAAAACTTTTCACATTGAAATTCTTCCGTCTAGTTATACCCTGTAAATATAGTTGTATTATAGAGCTTCTATATATATGTTTTTAATAATTAATAAATAATGTTTATAATGGAAATCACGTGATGACCATTTTGGGTTTTGGGTTTGAAATTAATTGTAGAGATGTTGAAACCCTACAACCACATTAATTGAAAATGTTCACATTTTCATTAATAACGCCAGACAAGGAGGATTACTCCTGTAAGGCTGCCTTGTTGGTTTTTGATCAAGAAATAACAATTCTAGCGGATCCAAGTTGGAATGGGAAAAACCCCGATGAAATATTGTTTATTGAACAATACTTACGTGAAGTACAGCTCATCTTGTTGTCTCATTCTACTCCAGAGTTTATCAGTGGATATATATTGCTATGTCTAAAATTCCCCAATTTGATGTCTTCAATCCCCGTGTATTCTACATTACCTGTCAATCAATTAGGTCGTATTTCCACTGTTGAATATTATCGTGCTAATGGTATCCTAGGTCCCTTAGACTCGGCGATCGTAGAGTTGGATGAAATTGATGAGTGGTTCGATAAAGTAATCCCTTTGAAATATTTACAATCAATCAGTTTATTTGATAATAAGCTCAGTATTACGCCATACTGTGCCGGACATACTTTAGGTGGGACATTCTGGTTAATTAATAAAAGAATCGATAAAGTCATATATGCTCCCGCTTGGAATCACTCGCGTGATTCATTCTTAAATAGTGCCGATTTCTTAACCAATGGTAATCCCTCCACCCAATTACTCAGACCTACAGCTATAATCACCAGCACAGATTTGGGTTCAACAATGCCCCATAAAAGAAGAACCGAAAAATTTCTCCAGTTGGTAGATGCAACCCTTGCCAATGGAGGGGCGGCATTGTTACCAACGTCATTATCGGGTAGATTTTTAGAATTATTTCATTTAATAGATGAACATTTACAAGGCGCACCCATCCCGGTGTATTTTCTTTCTTACTCGGGGACAAAGATTCTCAGTTATGCTTCTACTTTATTGGATTGGATGTCGCCTAGTTTGTTGAAAGAATGGGAGGAAGCTACGTCTGAAGGAAGCAAACATAAAATCCCGTTCGAACCTTCAAAAGTGGACTTGTTAGCCGATCCTAATGAATTGGTCCGTTTGAGTGGACCCAAAATTGTCTTTTGTTCGGGTTCCGATTTAAGGAATGGTGAGTTATCGTCAGAAGCGTTACAATATTTATGTCAAGATGAAAAAACGACAATTCTATTGACCGAGAAGTCTCAATTCGGCAATGATAGCACTATTAGTTCAGCTCTTTATGACGAATGGTACAAATTGGCCAAACTGAAAAATAACGGAGTCGCTGAAGATGGTATTGCTGTGCCATTAGAAAAACAAATATCAATTGATGATTGGACAAAGGAAGAAACACTTGTCGGGGGTGAATTGACTGATTATCAGGAAAAAATACATAATCATCGAAAACAACGAATGTTGGCCAAAGTACGAGAGAAGAAGAATAAAAATATCTTGGATTCCGATACAATGGATGCGGAAGATTCGTCTGAGGATGAAGAGCCATCATCTGATGAGGAGGAAGTTGTGACTAAGGATGTGAAGGAAGCGGATAAAGATACTAGTGGAAGTGTCGTGCATGTTGTAGATGAATTGGCGGCACATGAAGCATTCATAACCGACCATATTAAACAGGCACTAGATCAAAACAAACCATTGGACTTGAAAATCACCCATAAGTTGAAGCCAAGACAGGCCATGTTTCCCTACATTGTCAATGTTCATAAACAAAAATTTGACGATTATGGGGAGATTATTGATATTAAATTGTTTCAAAAGACTGAGGATACCACCAATACCCAAATTATTTTGGAGGGGAAGAAGAAGTTTGAAGAGCGAGAAAAGAGAAAGGGGAAAAACAATAAGAATAATACACAATCTAAATTGAATCCGCAGGAATTGTTAAATAACCAATTACTTGAGAAATACCTTGATTCAATGCATCAACCTAAGAAGCGAATCCCCATGAAGTCTCATGGGTCGTCATATAATTCCACAAACCAATTGAGAATCAGATGTGGATTATCGTTTGTCGATTTATCGGGATCGGTCGATATAAGATCTTTGAGTGTGATTGTGTCGGCACTAAAACCATACAATTTGATATTATTGCCCGATTTCACCGTGGGTAAACAATCCGAAGCCGAATTGAATGGTATGTTGAATGCACAGGCCATGTTTTTGAAACAACAAGAAGACCATAAATTAGAAGAAACTAAGAAGAACTTGTATGCTAGTAGTAGATACTTATCATTATCAACAATAAGAAGTAATTCAGGAATTGTATCACTTTATGGGACATCTAATAAAATGAGTATATTGCCAGCTAAATTGGGAGAACCAATTAGTATTGGTGGTGATACTGATCGTGGTGGGTTGGGTATGAGTACATTTGAAGTCAAGTTGGACGATTCTATAGTTCAAGATTTGACTTGGCAAAATATCGATGGCAGTTATCGAGTTGCACAAGTGTATGGTGAGTTGGAAATGCAAAATCCCAACTTGAAACTGAATGATGATTCTAAAAAGAGAGAATTATCAGATTATATAAATTCATCGACCCATTTCACATTGAAAAAGATCAAACGTGAAGATTTCATTAAAGAAACCGCCAAGAAACCCAAGAATATCTTAGATACTACTGAAAACACCACCAAACTAGCTATTGGTAATATTAGATTACCCGAATTAAAAAAGAAGTTGATGAGTAAAGACCTTCGTGCTGAATTCAAAAGTGAAGGTACATTAGTGGTGAATGATACTATAGCTATTAGAAAAGTAGCGTATTCAAATGTCGAAGGTGATGATACTGGAGATATAATAATTGATGGTAACATGGGTCCATTGTATTATCAAGTGAAAGATTGTATTAGAGAAATGTTAGCTTATGTTTAAGAGAAATAGATAGATAGTTAATTTAACAACTGTATATACTTGACAATTAATATAATATAACTCTTAACTGTTTGTAGTTCTTGTATTTTACTATGGTACGACTTAGTTGGTATTTAACTTAAGAAAAATGTCGTGCCAAGTTCAAAAACTTTCCTCCAATTAGCACTAAAGAATTGACAATGAAAAATTGATAGTTAAACCTAATACAATCACACCCAACCTTTAACCATGCAACCATACTCCAGAAATGGTGGTACTAGAAAGTGCTACTATGAATTCCAAACATTGGTAGCTTGTTTCACTTCTGCTGATACCACCGAAAAGAAACAATGTACTCCTCAATTTGATGATTACTTCGAATGCTTACATGGATACAAAGAAAGAGAAAAGACTAGAATCATGTTACAACAATTAAAAGATAATGAAAGAACTCAACAAGGTGTCCTTGCTACTGACTTATATAAACAAGCAGGTAATGTTTATTCTAACTTGGATATTATTGAAGAAAAATAGATTTTATCATAGACAAACATTCCCAGGAGAGATTATAATAGCTTGCAAATTATAATACCTTGCTAATTATAATACCTTTTCTAATTACGTTCCCCCAATTTTGCATTCTAGGCAACATGAACCTGATATTTCAGATATTCATATTATCTATCTTATACTTGTATACTACTTACATCTATTCATAATTAAATAGAGAAAACTAAAACAAATAAAAAAGAAAAGATTAAATTACAATTGTAGATTTATGTAGATATATTTGGTGATTTCATTAATATATTACTTAGATATATATATATTGTTACTTGATTTCATTAATAGTTGTCTGGATATATTAGAGTGATTAACCTTTTAATGAGAAGAATAAACATGACTTCAGCATAATCATATAATCCAGTATTCTATTACGTTTTATGTATTATACTTTCAGGTGCATTATTTTTCAGTAGGAGTTCGAACCGCTGGTGGAGATGTTTTAAAGAGACTGGATTTTTTATTGATAATTTGAGAATATTCTGGGATAATTGCTTATTTGACTAGACTACCCTATTACTCTACTCATGTACAATCAACTTTATAACTATCAATTGTATAGGAGTTTATTTGCCACCATTTATTCTACTTTTATATTTTCCTGGTTAAAAATGTGGTAGTGCTAATTCGCATTTTCTGGAAATCATGCAAAAAACTAAAGAAACGGAGAATTTTATATACATACTAGAAAAACAGAATTTTGGTAATAAAGGTAATTTCTATATTTTATCATGGTGTTTCATATTATAGATACCACATAACTGATTTATAGACCAAAAGAGCGAGTTTTCAGTAAACCCTTTTCCACGACCTCACTGAGTGTACCTTAGAATTTTACAATCAAAAATCAGCCTCTATGGCCAAGTTGGTAAGGCGCCTCACTAGTAATGAGGAGATCCTCAGTTCAACTCTGAGTGGAGGCATTTATTTTTTTCTATTCTTGTTTCTTGTTAGATGATATCAGACAAAACAAACTAGTTAAGTGATTACATTGATACATTGATACATTGATACATTGATACATTCATCTTTTTTTTTTTTTAATTTGGTCTTTAGCGGAATTAAGATAATCATATTTTTTTATTCAAGCTCATCGTACACTAATCTAACATATGGAGGAACCCAAACAAGTCACCAGTGAACAGATCTTGGAACAGTCGTATGCTAATAAGCAGAAGGCATTAGTTAAACCAACGCAAACAATCCAAGATCTAGATGAACTTAGATCGTATCAATTGATTAAGCGGAAGGAATATGAACAACAATTGAATAAGAATAGATTGAATTTTGGTCAATGGCTAAGGTATGCGAGATGGGAAGCACAAGAGAACCACGATTTGGTAAGAGCAAGATCAATCTATGAACGTGCACTCGATGTCAACATTCAACACATTCCATTTTGGGTTCAGTATATTCAATTTGAATTGACGTATAAAGCCGTCAACCACGCAAGAAATTTACTAGATCGTGCTACAACAACCCTTCCCAGAGTCAACAAACTCTGGTTTCTCTACGTCCAGACTGAAGAAACGTTGAAAAATTATTCGCTGGTTAGAAGTATATTCGAACGATGGTTAAGTTGGCATCCCGAACAATCGGCTTGGAAAGCATATATAAATTTCGAGAAGAGACACGATGGAGATGTACGACAGATATATATTCGATATGTCAAAAATTTCCCAGAGCAAGATTGTTGGTTAGATTGGGTCAATTTTGAGTTGGATTTACCCGATAATATTGGTAACATAAGGTACATTTTTGAATTATCAGTTGAATCTCTAATGAAAGTTCAGCAACCGGTAGATGAATTGGTTGGTAAATGGACGAATTGGGAAACTTCCTTAGGTGAATTCCAACGAGGTCGAGAGATTTATCGAATCATGTTAGATGAAACCAACAATTTATCGCAAGACCAACGTATTGCAATTTATTCATCATTCACAAAATTCGAGAAATTATACGGTGATAGTTCGACTATTGCCACCACTATTGCTACCAAGAAGAAAATTGCATTTCAGCAAACTTTAGCTCAGGACCCATTCGATCATGATACGTGGTGGGAATATATAAACTTGTTGTTGCAGCAACCAAATCTGTCACCGAAAGACCAGTTTGAAGAGGCTGTTTCACACATCCCGCAAGATAAATATAAATCCATACGATGGAAACGGTATATATTTATCTGGATACGTTATTGTTTTTGGGAAGAATTTACCCAGAAAAACGTTGAATCAGCCAGAAAACTTTGGCAGAGATGTGTGGAAGCAATTCCTCATTCGCTGTTTACATTCGGGAAAGTATGGATAGAATATGCTCAGTTCGAATTGAGAAATAATCCCGACAACCAATTACTCGCTAGTAGAAAAGTACTAGGATTATCGATTGGGAAAACAAGTCAAAAATCCCCCAAACCCAAGATCTTCAAATATTATATTGAATTGGAGAAACGGTTAGGTGAATGGAGTCGAGTACGAAAACTATATGAAAAATGGTTGGAGATATTAATCACCAACGATTTGGATTGGACAAATACCTTAAATGAATATGTTGAATTTGAAAATTCGATCAGTGAAGACGCGAGATGTATATCAATTTACGAATTTGGAATTAACCTACAGACCGAACTCGGGACAAATATCGAACCATTATGGTATAGCTACATTGATTTCTGTTTAGGGGAAATGATGTACAGCGAAGCTAGAGAGTTGTATAAACGGTTGATTAAAGTGCTGGATGCAGCTAACAATTGGATTGCGTACGCATTGTTCGAATCATCTATACCGTCTGATTCTCAATTGCAGGCATTTAATCAAAGTGATTTAGCAGAATTGGAAGTGGAAATCACTGAGTCACATAAAGAAGCGACTCGGAAAGTTTTCCGTCAAGCGTTGGTTCACTGGCAAGAATTAGGGGGAAACGACGAACGTATCACTATTTTACAGGCTTGGACAAGCTACGAAGAGATGAATGGGTCAGTGGAGTCACAAGCAGTGGTTGAAAAATTGAAACCAGAGGTGATTACAAAGACCAAAATTGTAAATAACATCGAAACTGAAAGTATTGAATATGTATTCCCTAAGGTTGAGTTACAACCAATCAAACCTGATTTCAGCAAGTTTATGAATATGGCCAAGAAGTTCAAGAATAACGGGACCAAGTGAATAGTGTAGGCTTACATCATCAATACAAGCAAGAGGTTATTACAACAAAAATCGTAAACAATAAAAGAGCCATGTATTGACTATGTATTTCCTAAAGCTGTCCTACAACCAATCAAACCTGATTTTAGCAAGTTTATGAACTTTGCCAAAAAGTTCACCCAGAATAAGTGATAAGTCTATAGCTACATCGATCTCTCCGAGATCAATATTCTCTCAATTCTATCAAATATATATTATACATACAAAGTAAACACCTAACAACCACCTCTCAATGCCAACACCAAATGCAAACTAGCCCCAGCTTGTATCCCAGCTTGTTCGACCGTCTGTTCGTCGTCCAAATGCGATCCTTTGAAGATCAATTTCTGTTGGGAAGGAGGGATCCCTTCTTTCTCCTCCATCATTTCCTTGATTCTAATGATCTTGTCACCCCCTTCTACATCTATGGAGATGTCTCTTCCTGTCAAAGTCTTGATTTTCAATTGCATAGCAAAGTATCTATAGATTCTAGATATCTTTTTTTCTCAAACAAATTGATGCTACCTACACCAGAGATCTTGGAGTTGGACTACGACAAGGTATATGAGCCAGCAGAGGACTCGTATTTACTCCTAGATTGCTTTGAACAGGAACAGAAATGGTTACAAACAAAGTTTGAAGGAAAAGTACCATTAGTTACCGAGATAGGTACTGGTTCAGGAATAGTTACTAGTTTTATCCAACAACATGTATTGCCTCTGTCGGTGTTTATAGCTACAGACTTGAACCCTCATGCTTGTAAACAAGCATTGAAGACTATAGAAGATAATCAGCAGAATAAACTGCCATTTGTCATGGATTCTATGCAAATGGACTTAACTACCGGTATAAGGTCTAACCAAACAGATGTTTTAATATTTAATCCTCCGTATGTACCTGCAGAAGAAGTACCTACAACTCCAAATACTATAGAAGATTCTACATGGCTAGATTTAGCATTACTTGGAGGTGACAAAGGTATGGTAATTACCTGGAAAGTACTAGATAATCTAGAGATGATTTTAAGTAATGATGGTGTAGCATATATATTATTCTGTGCCAGAAACTTCCCCGATGAGGTTGCACAGGAGATGGAAAAAAGAGGTTGGGACGTACAAACTATCATCCATCGTAAAGCAGGATGGGAAGTATTGAGTGTGCTAAGGTTTATGAAAAAATAGTTAAATGTAGATTTAACTATTTGTATTTTAACCAATTGACTAGATTTAATAGTTCCAAACTACTACATAGACATAACTAAGTAACATGTATAGTATAATTTAATAGAAATATTAGCATTGTAATTGTCACTTTTTGTATCTGGTGTAGAATAGATTTTAGACGCACTAAATGAAAAATGGTGATGATGGAAGATATAGAAACTATAAACTTATTACCACAACTATGAGTATACGTGGTAGATCAGAAGCTAGAGACTTACACTCTACTGCTAGAACTACTAAATGGTCCGGCAATGCTTCTAGGTATAGAAAATTCGGTACTCACGAGTTAGATACTATTATTACGGGCCATTTGACCCAAGAACAGTTGGATGCTTACCAGCAGTACTTTAGGATTGAAGAGATCTCTGATGTGTTAAGAGTTTCTGCTAACCGAAGTATTTTGTCTATATTGCCCTCCGGGAATTTGCAGGAGAATCCACACTTTCATCGTGATCCTTCTCCTCCACCTAAATATGACAATCAAGGTAATAGAACTAATACCAGAGAGGAAAGAATGCGCCAGTCGCTAGAATCAGAAAGACACCACTTGGTGGAAGTCGCTACAAAAGCTATACCCAATTTCATTGCTCCCTTCGATTATCGTAAACCTGTCAAGAATTCTGAAAAATTGTATGTCCCTGTAAAAGATTATCCTGAAATTAATTTCATGGGTTTATTATTAGGTCCCAGAGGTAATACTTTAAAGCAGTTGAGAGAGGAAAGTGGAGCCATTTTGCAAATTAGAGGGAAAGGGTCAGTCAAAGATGGTAAGTCTGTTGTTAATGACGATGCAGAAACTGATAACTCGTCTACTGCATTTTCAAACCCAAACTTGTCGGCAAATTCTGACGAATTGCACGTATTAATCACGGCCGACTCGCAACAAAAGATCGCCAAAGCAATCAAGTTGACTAATCAGGTGATTGAAAAGGCCATTTCCTCGCCCATGGGCCAAAATGATATGAAAAGAGGTCAATTGCGTGAATTGGCCATTCTTAATGGTACTTACCGGGAAACTAAACCTTATATCCCAATGAATGAACGTTCTCAGCAACCACATAATGATATATCGCAAATTATCTGTAAAATATGTGGAAAGGTAGGTCATTTTGCTAGAGATTGTAAAATGAATAATCAACATAACTATGGCAATAATTCTGGATTGCCCAGTTCAATTCCTAACTTACCTAACTTGCCTAAAATTCCAACCATGGCCGCTCAGAGTTTTGATGAGTACAGCCAGTCTACCCCCAGCGCTAACTATAACCAACCACCCCACACTGCTCCACCAAAACGTCCGATTGATTACACCCAAGACGCTTCAAAAAAACAGAAACCGAATATTCCTCTACCACCATGGCAGACTCCGACGGCGACGCAACCGTCGGCAACTGCTTTACCAAGTCATTTACCACCACCACCAGCAGTGCATGGAACAGTACCACCACCACCACCAAAAATTACCAATATACCACCACCTCCAAAGATTACAAATATTCCGCCTCCTCCACCAAAAGTCACTATCCCACCACCTCCACCCCAAACCATCACCAAAAATGCACCACCGCCACCGCCATCAGGGCATAGACCACCGCCACCACCAACCAAGACGATACCTCCACCGCCACCAGGTGCTTGATTGCACTAGCGGTTAACTCAATGACATTAAAGTATCGTTTTACCAGGGGTTTGAGGGTGGTCTTACAGTGTATTTCAGGCAGCACTAGTTGTCACCGAATACTGTTTTGGTACTGCCTGTTAGCCCCTTGCAAACTGCTACGTTTGGTGTATAGTGCGCAAGTTAGCAAGGTTCATATTTGTATCTCTTGGTTGATGGTCTCAAGCTTAACTAGTCCAGAAAACATGATAGACTATACCCGAGTTACATAACTTGGTAACTCCAGCTTCAGTTTGGCGAGATCTAATGAATAGTATAGAGAATCTGAATATTTACGTCAAGTTAATGTTCTACAAAAGATATCTAGTTTGAAAATATCAACATTCATTAGCATTACATATTTTTTACTTAATAGTTTATACACAACAAAGAAATATAATCACAGATCATATTTGAAAATATTAATTTAAACAGCTCTTCTTCCATCCACATTCTCGAGCTGTTCATCACGAACCTTATCATACTCATAAACTTGAACATCTTCTCTTGGTTGATGCCTAGAATCGTAGCTAATCTTGTTTGTAAGCGAGTAATCGGGACATAATTTTGGACCGTATCTCCCAACCTTGTACCAAGGTAAACTGAAAATTTCTTCCATAGATTCCAAACTTCTACCAGAGACTTCAGGAAGAAAGAACCAACACCAAATAAGGGAAATGAAACATACACCGACAAAGAAAAACATGGTACCATAATTAGTGATATTGGCAATCATAGTTGTTGTGGCTTTAGAATTACCATATTGATTAGCAAAATGTAAAACCATAGCAAGAGATTGGGCAAATGAACGCATGTGTAACGGGAAAACCTCACCACCTAAAAGATATTGAACATTATTGAAACCAATAGTCCAACCTGCACCACTCAAGAATAATGCTGCTAAAGCGGCTTTTGCTGCGTGATATTGAGAAGTAGTCAATACGTCTCCCCTAGCAGCGCCAGGAACAAGCTTTAAGAAGATACCAAAGTAACAAATACAACACATCTGCAAAGTTAAACCAATATATAAAGAACCCCTTCTACCAATCAAATCAATAAGGAAGAATGCCCCTAAGTACGAAGATGTTAACTTGACAAGACCTAAAACGGCACTCCATTTTAATTTATCGGTACCTTGAATACCCAAATAACCAAATAAAATAGTACTATAGATCGAAATAGCACTTGCACCAGCCCATTGGGACAACAATGTACTCGAGAAAGAAATAGCCCACCATCTATATCTAATTGACTTGACCGTGAAAAGTTCGACACATTTGGACCACAAACTGGTACCCATTTGGGCATCTTTTTCAGCTGAAACCTGGTCAGTAATATCAGCAAGCTCAGCAACTACGTATGGATGATTTTCTGGTAAATTTCTAATACCCCTTTCGTTTTTTCCCACCTTGATCAACCATCTAGGACTCTCAAGACACAAGAAAAACGAGATGATGAAGATCAAACCAGCAATAATTATCTTCAAACTATCACAAATAATCCATGGCGCGTTATTACCTTCGTACATATGTAAAGCAACCCCGTAATTGGTTAGTTGAGCAAGTGCGTATCCAATATAGACGGCACCAGCAAATATCGAATTCAATCTTCCTCTGATTCTGGCAGGAGAAACTTCAGAAATATACGTAGGACCCACAGTGGTAGTATGACCAATCGCCAAACCTTCAATAAATCTACCTGCTAATAGCTGACCATAACCCTGAGATGTGATTTGAATCACAGCACCAATAATCCAAACGACGCAGAGACCTTTTAAAGCATTCAACCTCCCAAATTTATCAACGGACCAAGCAGCGATCAACGCACCAAGAATAGCACCCAACTGAACCATAGCAGCAATGTTAGATTCACGATCAACAAGATACTCTTCCGATTTAGTGTGATCATCCAAACCAAAGAATCTGACGAAAGATGGTTGAGCAAGCGAACCACTAATATTACCCTCATCATACCCCCTAGCAGCACCTAAAATGCCAAACACCCCCATGGTTCCATAAAGTGTCCAATTGTAAATCTCTGGAGGTGAGGTGTCTGGAGGTAAATACCAAAAATGATACCATTTCTTCTCCACTGACACCTTAGGGAGCTTTGGTGGTTCAATTTCTTCAGAACGGGTGGATGGCGTATCTTTCAAGTCATTTTTCTTACTGAACATTTTGCAAACGAATATCAGTTGAATGAATGAAGAGATTGAAATTATTGTCTAATAGTGTGTTTTTATAGAGATTTTTTTAAAGTGGTATACATTATAAGGAAAGTGGTAATCCTAAGGTGCATATATTTTTTGGACCGCGTGAATACCCCCCACGCTTGAAAAAGCCTCCAATGTCGAGGAAAATCCAGTGAATTTGCATTACGACTTAGATGTCGTTTATAAATCATAGGAAGGTTTAAGTGATTCCAGACGATGCATATCCATCACCATCGAAACAGAACAAAAATTGAAATACTGGTAACCAAATGGGCGAGCTGTCGAAATTAGCAATTTCTTGAAACTAAAGACGGGGAAGAACGAGAATCCCGAGTTAGCAGCGGAGCGTTCTCTTGGCATTTAGAATTATCAAGCGTCCCCTGCTTTAACATGGGGTGTTACATGTGCCAGCACTCTACTATTGTCTTTTACCTGGACATATCGATACGCAAGAGAAGTTATCACAACAAGTTCAACTATATGGAGTACCTGTTGACTGGTCTTTACTAAATCGACAGTTCATTGTACATTGTTTTCTCGAAGGTTAGCAATATTCTTCTCCAAATGTACTCCATGTTTCAAACAATAGGAATCCCGGACTATTCTTAAAAAAATAAACGGCTGCCAAAATTTGGGGGATCGACAATACAAGGGTGACACCTCACATAACTACACATTTTATATTGAACTGGGACATATTCGCAGTCGCGTAGTGTGTCTGATTTTCAATTGTACGGCGCTGTTGACATTGTTCAGTCCAGGGTTGGAAAATATAATCTGTCAAATGTGGAACAAAGGTCATAAACGAAATCTGGGCTTGGAATGTGGGGATTTAGAGCTATCAAAGGCATGATGTACAAGAGCAAATAAAGTGAAATTGATCGGAAGCAATAGGTATTGCATCAATATGACAATTGAGATATTTCCCCAAATCAAGCTTAGTTTGTCATAAACCAAATCTGAAATTGAAATGAGGGGATGTTGAACTGTCAGAGGCATGAGGCACTAGAGCAAGTGAAGTGAAACAGACAATTGGTATTACTTCCATAAGACAATTCCGATATTTCCCAAACCAAGCCTACTTGGTGGTGACAATCTCTAAAATAAGGCAACTTTACACCGATGGTTGGGTAATTTAACAATACGGAGCCGGAGTTGGAAAAGATCTCGAGAAGATCAACAGTCTAATAGGGTTAATTTAAAAAATCCCCTCATTATGACTAAGGTTTTTGATAATTTTACTTCGTTTTACGTCAAGACAATATTAGGTATTTTGGTGCCGTTTCCCGGCATGAAAAACTTGATACATGTGTCAACCAGTCATATTGCTTTGATAAGCAT
The DNA here is from genome assembly GCA_037042355.1 of Candida sp. Y128-05E. Classification (NCBI taxonomy): domain Eukaryota; kingdom Fungi; phylum Ascomycota; class Pichiomycetes; order Serinales; family Debaryomycetaceae; genus Candida; species Candida sp. Y128-05E. The sequence goes on along the minus strand of JAXQKE010000054.1, from coordinate 26,310 downwards.
TACCCATGATGTGATATACGCCGGGTCAATGACCAACCTATTCTGAAATGAAAAACTTTAAATCGAAATGGAGCAAACTTCATCCCATAATTGCATATGGGGGATGTTGGGTGGATTTAGCAAATAATTTTAGTTTATAGTTCAAAAATAAAATTTTTTTAACACTTCAAAGGGAAATTTATAGCAGAACAAACAAGTAGAACATGTATAAAATGTTAAATTGTTGAAAAGTGGACTATTAAGACGAGAAAATGTTTTTTTTTTTAAGTACCACCACCTACGTCAGACTTCTGAACAATGGACGTAAATCTAACCGAAAATTAAAAGCTCGTGTGGCGCAGTGGTAGCGCAGCAGATTGCAAATCTGTTGGTCCTTAGTTCGAATCTGAGCGCGAGCTGATATTTTTTTTTTGCATCTCCAAGATGGTAAGTATAGTAGATAAGTAATGAAGATGACCTCTATTTTCAATTTATATGTCGTTTTTAAGTAAAATGAACGCTTTTATTGAATATCTTTAGAAATTTAGAAAACCCCAGAAAAAGTTGGTAGCGCTGATATTTTCTGAAAGAATCGATAAGCTGTTGCAATAGACCACTTTTATTGTAATTATCCAGAGATGGAGGATTATGATGGATTTATACCGATAGCTGCTATCTTCTATGCTGTGTTCCACCCTACAGAAGGAACAAAAATAGTGCATCAAGTGCCATTAGGATCAATTTCATCCACGGCAACTTCTAAAGAAGTTGATAGTGAAAATCCAGAAGGTGGAGATCGAGATGCTTTATTTAACTTCGATACAGTTCGAAATTTCATTATACCAAAGCCGCAATTATGCAATAAATTGATATCATTCAAAATCAACAAATTCCGAGTGATTGGGTACCCTGTTAGCATTGAAAATAGTCATTATGCGAGGAATTCATTTAATTTCAATTTCTGTTTTGTGTTTCCCTATGATGTAGGGGACGTTAGCCCGTACCAATCTGCAATTAGGAGGATTGGGAATATGTTCAAAGTATTAGAAGAACAGAATTTTATGTTGAGTAAATTGGATAAATCAAATTCGTTTTATAAAAACCTGGAAGTCAATGAACATCCCATGATTCGAAGACATTTCCTATCAAATACACCTGGTTATGCTAGAACCGGGGTTATCAACTTATCATCTATTGATTCATTAATAAGTCAAATTTACCAAGACTTGAATAATTATTCTGAATGTTGCATCCCCATTGATTCGGCAAACTCAGTCGATATCAAATTGTTCCCCATATTGCCACCGCCAACAAATATTAGAGCATATGAGGTGCCCATACCCACTGTGAAACTAACCACATTGACTGATATAAATTCCGACCCGACAATGATCAAGATATTACCATTTATAAATGGATTGAATTCAATTAAGAAAATTAGTGAGTTGGCTAATGCAACCTATATCTTAACCAAACAATGTATACAACATTTAATGCATTATAAATGTATACAAATCATTGATATATTCCAGTTTTCCAATATCTATGCCCCGACAAATCATATTAGTAAATTCTTATCATATGACAACCATTTGGCAGAAGAGTGTCAAGCATATATTATTTCCAATAATGAAAATCATTTGCTTGTCCAAACACCCATGAGTTCGAATTCTTATAGTTCTGGAGGGGCGGTCAATTCATTCAGTCCTAGTAATAAAAGTGGATATTTTTCTAAATCGAAATCTTCCAGTTTGAACAATACACAAATGAACAAGATCAATATCAAAATCCCATCGAAAACCACATTGTTTTATCTTTATCGATCATTAAACCAGGGCCAAACCGTCAAAGAATGGTACTTGCAGAATCGGAAATTGCTAGAGAATATCGATATTCGAAGATTTATAAACTTTGGAATATTACGGAGATTAATATATCGAGTGCATTCGTATCCCATGTTAAATTCGATAGTAAGATCTATCGAAAGTAAGGAGTATTTTCAAACTGAAATGCCAAATACGGTGAAATTGGAAGTGAATGACAAGAAAACATCAGAGGAAGTGGAACCCCCTAGAAAAGTTAGCTTCAAGAATAAAGCCCCAGTTGAAAGCGACAGTGAAGAATCGTCAGTATACTCTACAGTTGATGAAGACGAAGAAGACGAAAGTGAAGATGATGAGGCAAATCCAAAGTTAGCAAAATCCTCGACAAGATCATCACATATAGACGAGGAAGACGAGGAAATGGCCAATTTATTCAAATTAATGAAGGGGTTCCAGAACTTTGATTCTATATGTACAGAATTACAAAAACCGCGGTCCGAAGTCGAATTGATGATTAATAAATTAGGAAGCTATAATTTGATCAACAGTTAGGAAAGTATAGTAACCCCCTAATTATATTAAAATGAAAATCCTGAGCAACATTTCCATAATTTATTTTACCATGACTGTTTCACTAAACAATTATGCTACGCAGAATGCGACAGTGATAAAGTTACAGATAGCCAAATCGTTAATGAAGGTACTTGATAAAGCTAAAGCAGAATATGAAAACGGACCCAAAGACGAAGAATCAAGAGACCGGCTTGAGGATGTGTTGGATATGTGTCAAGAGAAGGTTGATTATCTAGTTGCATTGAGCATACAATGGAGTTATCTTAATTAGTATATAGTTAATGAATAATCTAATTATGTGTATACCCAGTAGAATTTAGATTTATTAATCATCGAGACAAAATTGTCAAGACTATTGAAAACGATGGTAATGGCGATGCCTTGTCGATAGTTGGAGACTGATGAATGCCTAAAATAGTATATCTGTTGAGGCTGTCCGGCTAACACCATTATTCACTACCATCGAGTAATCGTTATTAAATAAAATTTGAACTACACTAACACTAATGAATCAATATAAATAATCTACCCTACTATTTACAACTATCCTACTCTTTTATCTGGTGTTGTCCCTCTCTATATTAATCAGACTAACTAAAAAGTGGTAGCGCAGATAAAAAAAAATTAAAATATTTTTTAGCGTGTTTTTAAAGTTACCCGGATTCAAAGTGTAAACAAACAACAGTCTAACAAACCAAACAAACACACACACATTTAATATATATTCCTTTACTTTACACAACACATAATATGTCTGGGAAAGGTAAACACGGAGGTAAAGGGAAATCCTCAGAATCTGTCAAATCTTCTACTTCGCATTCTGCTAGAGCTGGGTTACAATTCCCAGTTGGTAGAATTAAGAGATACTTAAAGAGAACTGCCCAAAATAAAATTAGAGTAGGGTCCAAATCAGCTATATACTTAACTGCTGTCTTGGAATATTTGACTGCCGAAGTCTTGGAATTGGCCGGTAATGCTGCTAAAGATTTAAAGGTGAAGAGAATCACGCCTAGACATTTGCAATTGGCTATCAGAGGTGATGAAGAATTGGATAACTTGATTAAAGCTACTATCGCCTACGGTGGTGTCTTGCCTCACATTAATAAAGCTTTGTTATTGAAAGTCGAGAAGAAAAAAGGTATGCAGTAATGAAAATGTCCATGGTCGTCAGGCCATGTTGTGTAAATTAGTACCTTAGATTGAGTATAATTATTATAGAATTATAAATCATTCTATTTTTATTAGTGAGTCTTCACCCTTGTTCTTTTTGTTATTACGTTTGTATTAACTATGTATTATAATAAATGTATAGTGGAGATTAGCTATGGCTATGTACGTGTAGGTTACACTGGTGCATCTGAAAGATGCACATCTTTATTCAATTGCTTTACAATTGCAATTTTAGTTCGATAATCTCACTTCTTTTTGTTATTTTTCTATTAACTATGTATTAAATGTAGTGGAGAATGAAAGTTTGACTATGTACATGTAGGTTTGTGTAGATTATGTTGTTTGTGGAACTGGTGCATCTTTCAGATGCCCCTCATTATTCTCTATTGGTTGGTTTTTTGCATTTGCCTTGGCTTCAGTGGCGTGATCTTTATTTAATTTGATAATCTCCGAGATTCGTTCGTCGTTTGTCTTGGCAGTTTCTTTTGCAGGTGCACTGGCAGTTCCACTGCCATTTTCTTTATTCAACTTTACATACTTTGGATAATACCCTTCGGGAGGTTTATAATCATCCAATTTCACATTCAAGTCCCCAAGTTTTGACTTTAGATACTCAATTTCCGACTGTAGCACCGTGATATCGTCGGCAATAGATTCTCGCTCATCATTGGCCTTTTTTCTACTTCGATAACTCTCATAAATGATCAACGACCCTGCTACTGAAAAGATGAAAAATTCCGAAAGGAAATTTGCCCCATTGTCTATGGCCTTGGTATCGTTTAAAGGTCTGATTTTGATCTTTTTTTCTCCTAGCAAAGACATTCGTAATTTCAAATCAGTCTTGTGGACAGTCTGCGCCACCGAAATGAACCCTTTTCTGAAAACTTCATGGTCTTTCGCATGAGCCTTCAATGCCTGGGCAATCGGCTTAGATAAAGTTTTAACTAGTAATGATGTGAATTTTAATGCTATACTCATCACTAGTCAGCAAAGGAGCAACAATGTATATGGAATCAAAGGAATAGACTAAATCTCGATAAATCCAATGAATGGGCTGGTTGATTCCTGGAAAAATTGAAATTTCATTACAGTGCGATTGGTAAAAGTTGGTGATGTTATGATGTCACTACATAAATTGTCAATGAGGAAGTGAAGGGGTTTATATATACAAAGTGTAGATAGTTCTATATATTTAGCACTTTTTGCTATATCACTTTTCAACAATTTTCAATTATGTTTATTAATCATCTTTATTTCGTTTCTCATGGTAGTCCGGGAACAACACTTCCCAATCGTCATTGAACAATTCAGCAGTCATCATCATTGGCGGTCCAGCAAAATAATCAAGGTTTTCTTCAAAGATATCATTGACCATGATATTGGGTTGTATTGAGGAGCTTGTAGTCATTATAGGTTCTTGTGGTGGCGCGTGTTGATGATCCAATCTTAATTTAATCATTTTATATGACTTCTCGGCCAATTTCCATGTAGACGAACACTCTTTCAAGTATTCCAAGATTTGATCAATAACTTCTCGATCTCCATTAGTTAACATCAATACTGAAATAGATAAAATACAGCAATAAACAATATAGATTGTTGCTTTCTGTAATCCATGGATTTGTCTAAATCTTTCGATGGAAATTAATAAATCATCAATCACATCTTGACAGATTTTCATGGGTGATATCGTCGATTGGTTTTTCATAATTTCAATAAATGGTCGATTTAGGCATAATAACACAATGTAGTAGTAATATCGAATACTCATAGTTGTAGGATTATCAGCAGTTTCTAATAAATCCTGATGATTCCATTTCAAGTCAGGAGGCAATTCTCGTTTCCAGTTTTGAATCTGACTATTGAAATACTCCAATTTATTGGAATTCAAGATAAATTTGGAAATTTCCTGTTTATCAGTTATGCAACCAAATATATCATTAATCATTGATTCGGAAATTTGAATTAATTTAATTATCGAATTCAAGGGGGCCGAGATGTATACAATTTCTCGTTTATCGACCCCTGGGGAAATATATGCATAATCAGCTATCCACTCTAAGTCAGGCAACTCATCTGTTTCTGGGATAGACGAAGTTGACACTTTCAATGAAGACGGTCTCCCCATCAATAAACTAATGAAATGGTCAGCCGCGTAAAACCCCCAGTAAATCCTCGATCTAATCGAACAATCCAAGGGAGTAATTGATTCATTAATGTACCATGAATTTGGATTCAATTGAAATCCGAGATCATACCCCATTCGTATGGCAATCCCCGATAACATCCACCCAGACGAATTATTTCCATGCGAGATATCATAGAATGATAGGCATAATAATGCTTGCATTGAAGCAATACTAGTTTGATCCAATTTACTCAACAAGAGAGATCTAGCTTGTTGGTAATATGTCCTACTTTTGGATTTTATCGATAAATCGTACGACATTGACGAACCTAGGGCACAAATGGCATAGATCAATTCAACAGAACAATAGATACAACCGGGTTTTGGATTGAAAAAATCGAGGAGAAAAGCCTCACGATAGATAAACATATTATGATCAGGGTATTGCCAAATGAAAAATATCTTGATACAATTCAAAATACTGGGATCGTAATTTAATCGTTTGATTTCATTATCCCGATTGGATAATTGAATGGAGCTAGATTCAAATATACTGGTAGGACCATATACTCCACTAGAGGAGGAATGGTTGATACTAGAATTGATTTTGTATCTATCATCATCGCTTCTATCGTACTCCTCTAGTCCATTCGAAGAATCAACAACCTTGTCGTTATTATTACCATCAATGCTAACCAATCCACGAACTTTACCAATAATACCTTCCAAGTGCTCTATTCTATTTTGTAATTCGTCAACATATTCATGCAGAATCCTCTCCTTTCTTCTGTCGAACGTAACTCGAATACATTCAGTTGACTCTTTTACACAACCTCCACATGGCGAACCACCATCACACCTAACTTTTCTAGCCCGACAGCGCTGACAGGACAAACCTTTGGAACGGATCCTTGGTGGTTTACTATTGTTTCCACTCATTCACCCATTGCATGCTATCTGTATATCTCAGTATGAGTCAAAGTGATGCTTAAATTTCGGCGCTACCATTCATGCATTTGATGCAAATTAATATGGAAAACTTTTCACAAATTCAAATATAAAATCATCCGATATAGTGTAACGGCTAGCACGGTTCGCTTTCACCGAGCAAACCCGGGTTCGACTCCCGGTATCGGAGTTTTCTTTTTTCTTTTTGGATCTTAAGCATGTTAACAGAGAACTTTATGTTTTTGAAGCTGGTAGTTTTCTTAGTTGTACTAGATATGGTTTAAATCAACAAGAAATCGAATTTGGCATTGCTAATTAGCAGCAAAAGTAGTCTAAGATGATAATAATAAATTGATATATTCTATTTTGTAATTACATGAAGTATATGCTATATAAGGTAATTGTAAGAGTGTATTAGTGTATTAGGATAATTAACCTTAAAATGAATGAAGTGTTTTGTGATTTTTTCTTTATTTGATTAATCATGCACCACCCTTGGCCATCATAGCCATGAGATCTTTCAATTCCATGGAATATTTCGATCTTTGTCTAAATGATTTACCATATTTCAAAAATAAAATAGGGAAAGCAATTAAAACAAGGGAAACACAACCTAACAAGGTGGATGCATATTGAATTTTCATATTTACAAACATTTGTTTTGCAAATAATGGGAATACAGCTCCAAAGGTAGATCTCATAAAGGTATTACCGGCAATGGCAGATGCAGCATAAATCAAATAACAATCAATAATATAATTCAAACATGGTAAGAAAATTAAAATCAAACCAATACCAATTGGAATAGCACCTAAGGTAGGAACAATCCAATGAATTCTGTCACCAAAAGCACCAGTCCATCCTAACCAAAAGATACCAATAGTAAAGGAAACCCCACCAACAATCATTGTAGGTAATTTGACTTCTGGATCAATAAACCCTCCGTTTGCATCCATTTTCTTACCAAACCCACGTTCAAACCAAACAGAAATCATTGCCCCAATTACACAACCAATCATCATAGCAAGGTATGGTAATTCACTAACACCTTGAGACCAACGATACTCCCCACCAAAGATTAAAGGAATTGCAGTCAAAAAAAGGTATAAAATACCATAAACAAATGCATTATAAAGGGAAACAAAAAATAAAATTGGTTCTGTGAATAACATTACCAATGGTCTGGTGATATTTTTTTCAATGATTTCTTTGATGGTTAATCTGAATTCTTCATGAGGAGCATAAATCCCCCAGTTACCGGTTCTTCTTCTTAAAGTTTCTGCTTTATCAATTAAAATTAAAGGCGCATAGGATTCTTCCATAAGGAAGACAACCAAAGCAAGGGCAGTTGCGGCAACAATACCAATGAAATAGGATAACCATCTCCAGCCTAAAGTCGAATTTTTAATAGTAAATCCTCCCAAGATTGGTGCCAACATTGGGCCAGCAAAAATAAGGATAACAAAAAGAGAAATGGCAGTACCTCTTTGTTTTGCATTGAACATATCAGTAAATGAAGCTGGGGCAACAACTAAGGGTGCTGCACCAATAAACCCGGAGAAGAAACGACAAATGAGAATGGATTGTAAATCTTTTGAAACTGCTACAGCAAAGGCGAAACATGTATAACCAAACATTGATAATACCACAACAATTTTTCTACCATATAATTCTGATAATGGACCCCAAATAATTGGTCCTGATGCAAAACCAAATACGAAAAGTGAGGTACCTAATGTTGCGGTAGTCCAACCAATATGATATAATTCCATTAAAGATGGTGTAGAGGCAGCAAACATGGCGGAACCGAAGGTAATTGAAATAGCAGACATACCTAAAGCAAAGCACATTCTAATTTTTTTCCAGGTAGACCAATTATGTGGATGCATTGGATCTAAAGGACCATCGAACATTACTTGATATGGAGATCTGTCTGGTAAGGCTGGTGGATACTCTCTATCCCCACCCATTGTTGGTAATGGTTCTGTTGTGTTATTAGCTTCTTCCAACAATTTATCACCCCCGGTTAATCTTCTAGAAAGAGTTCTTGAGGCTTGAGTATTTGTTTCTATTCTTTCAATTTCATAATCTGCGTTAGACCCTGTTTCTAAATCATTGTTTTCTGGGTTGAAAGGTTGTACGACATTATCGTCATGTCCATCTAATTGTGAATCCCTGTCTTTGAATTCCTCACTGGTATTCTTGGTAGAGTCTGACATATTCGAAGACATCTGTGTATAAGTAAAAATCTATATCTAAAAAAAGGTAATGAGAAAGAATCGTATATATACAATTTTCTGAAATTTTTAAAAGCAATGGGCACGGCCATTGCGCGGCAATAAAATTTTATTAGGAAATCGCCGACGGAGATTACTTACAGAATGCTTAAAATAGGAATATTGCTCTAAAAACTAGACGGAATACAATGTAATCAACTAAGCCTACCATTTAATCTTAGATCAAACTATCACTAACGTTTCGGAGGATCTTCGGTTGTCGTTTGTTGTAAGAATGGGCTACGGCATGCGCACCGGCATTCCAAACATCCAGATGGTATACAAAGGTAACGATCAACAGAGCTCCTCTAATTGTTTCTACGAACACGTTGACTAATTAGTTGTCCCGGACAAGGGGGTGAGAACCAAGCCTCTCCTTTGTAAGTTAAACTCCGAACTTAGTTTGACTCATCACCAACAAAAGATTAGGTTTCGGCCCGGCGAAATAAAAAGTTTTCCTGCCCGTACAAAAATTGGTGACGACATACCATAGTGTCGTTGTGAGAATTAGTAATCAGTTAGCGCTTAAAGGGTAGCTGGATACATAAGATGGCTAGAGGATTAATATGGAAATAGGAATTGCTGTAGCAACTGTGAGATGGATGAAAATTACTATTATCTGATTCAATAGCGTGGTAACAATAAGCATAAGAGATTCAAACGTTTAGATCTTTTTGTTTCGGTCAACGGCCAGTTTCAGCCGATATGCACTTCATGTTAAAAAGCAACACAAAACTCATTATTTTTTAGTTGTGCCACAATGCTTTTTATTAAAACCATTTGAATCCCTTGGGTTGCCGTTAAAAATTATTTAAATCCCAGTAGAAGCCGAAATCTTTGCATTAGAGATGGCGTCTTTCCATGCAAATGCACCATTTTTCTTGGCCAAATAATATGACAGATGAAGGTTAGAAATTAAAGGGTTTATTGTATCATGGGGCTATATGTAGATTCAAAGTTTACCTAAGAATATCAAGGCTACCCAAATACATGTTAGGTCGATGACATGATTAATTCATTATTAGAGTCTCAAGTGTAATCTTTTCTTGATATAGTCATTCATGTTTAATTATTGGTCCATGTATTGATTGGTTATATTTTCCAATAATTTTGTTTATAGCTTCAAGGTTGAAATTTGAATAACAGTACCGGATCGACGATTACAATTGAAAAGTTGCTCTTAATTTTTTAGACCTAACATGGGTTGTAACCCCAATAGCCCCGCTATTATACGAACGATCGTCAGTGCTTTAAGTTATTGGACCTGCGCTTGAAACAATACCTATTCAGATTATGCAACGTACCTACATAAGAGGTTAATTGAGATAAAAAGGCTATATTACTATTACATTTTCCAATTAATAAATGAGCATTAACATTAACATATACACTAAAACCAAACTAGAGAATAATTCTCTTTATTTTTTATTTATGGAAACTCACCAATTCTGGGTCCAAAATATCCATCTGGTGCATCCAAAGTCGCATTCAACCCAGCAGTTGGGATACCTTCATAACCACCATAAGATACATTATTGCCCCACCAATCAATCTCGACTCCTTTATAGTTAACAGCAAAAAAGATAATAATTGAGCTGAAAGCGACCCCAGCAGATAACCCAGCACCTAAAATATAATTATACTTGGACCACCACGATTCATACTTCTTTTTAATATAAAGCATGAATACCCAAGATGCATATAATCCACCAGTATAGAAACTAAGATTATATGGTGCAAAGCCCAACATACCTCCCATGACAACTGTTGGTTGGAAGTATTTAGAAAGTTTCTTTGGAGCATACCATTTGAATGCTATACATGGGAATACCAAGAGGAATCCCATTAAAAATGTGTATGGCAAAATTGGATATAAACCATTAAACATTTTTTTGGGTCCAATTACCCCCCAAGAAATTGATGCATTGTAAAATGTAGTTACACCTGGACATGAGAATTTTTGTTTATTGGTTGGAGAACAATAATCCTTGATACCACCATTCATTTGGAAATTCATTATACCAAGTTGAATAAACGAAGCAATCAACACTGACAAAATCTGAGTTCTAAACAATGCTCTTGGTGGGATTTTCAAGTAATGGGCTTGCTTTTGATTAGAAATATAATTTTCCGCTTGCAAATCGGTATTAACCCCCAAAGATTTAACAAAATTCAAAGCCAACCCATTTCCTGGAATAGCATAACCAATAATTAATTCAGCTAAAACATTCAACGAGAATGAAAATCCGGTTCTTGATTGAACTGCAGTGATTGGAATCAAAAACACAAAATTTAAGGCAACTGCAAAAAAAATTGTCCAAACAGGAGTCTCAGCTGGATATAATTTAACACACAAAATAGCAAATATAATTGAAATTATTAATATGACCAAAAATACCCATTGTGGTACTTCCGGGTATTTTTTCATATGCCTTGAGAATGGATCTTCAAACCCATCGTAAGCTGATACTTTGCTTCTGAAATTTACCGCCAGTTTAGCTATATGTTTAATAGCTTTTGAGATAGGTTTCCAATAGAGCATGCTTTCATAAAGAAAACCAAAGGGGTAAATTGCGAAAAATGTCCCATAGACCACCAAATTTGCAGCTGAGTAAAATGGAGGTCCATATTCATCATATTTTGCTTGATCAAAAAGACTGTTGGAATCAATGATCCTCAAAACTCTATACGGAGTACCCTTATTAGTATAAAGTGAATTGGTATTGATAGGAATGAATTTAGTCCATTTATAATTTGAATACCATAAACCAATAATCGTGAAAAATGAAATAAGCATACCAACATAAGTGTTAACTTGATTGAAGAATGGAAGCGCTAATGGTGCATTCCAACTAATAACGTTCCAATCAAAACTTGGAATAGGATTCAATCCAAGACCTGTATTAGATCCAGTTATGTTAATTAAATTCAAATTGTCTGGTTTGATCCATGAAATCCAATTGAAAGTAGATAATGCCTGGAAAATATAATCTGGAAACCAGAAATAAACAAAGGAACCAGCGAAAGCAAGGAAGAAAAAATTGAAACTAGATATTTTCCATCCATGGACAACTTCTTTCTTTTCACGTTGCAACAAAGTTTTGTTGACAGCAAGAGTAGGAAGAATGGTTGGCCAAACAGACTGAGCTGGATAAACAGCAAAAGGTCTAACAATACCAGCAAGCCCAAATCCCATGAAGTTTGTTGTCAAAATTAATAAAACTTGGTAACCGAAATCTGCCCATTGGTTATTATAAAACATTGCCATCTTTTGTACATGAATGTTGTTAGAAGCATAAGATGTACCACCACCAGTAACTGAGTAAAATAATGTGGCCAACAATTGTTCTTTACGAGTCCATGGACCTGGATTCAAATCAAAACTAAACTTCCAGATTTTGAATTTCCAAGCTGGTAAAACCTTACTCAATAAAGTACCACAAGGGAAAAGGAAAATTTGAACAACAGACGAAGACAAAGCAATCGATGGTCTTCTTTCAGCAAAAAATTGATCAATGACAGCACCAATAGAAGTCCAAATAATACCCAAGATATATACTCTAATGGTTTCACAAGCAATTGTTGGATCATCAAATGGTTCAGTAACTGATCTTACCTCGGGATAAGGAGAATAAAAAGTGATAATAGCAGCTTCCAATCTTACTTGCAAGTTCCAATCGACAACTTCATGATAATCCTTGGCATAGTTACCCAGTTCGGCGACACTCGAATCAGAATCAAAATGTTGTTCATAGGTTACATCAACGTTTTCATTTGTTTTCTTTTCATTCAAAGCTCCTTTAAGATCGTCAACCACAGTAGAACTGTTCTTATTGTCACCTATATTAACCAAATTTTCCCATAAATCATAATCTCTAGTTGGAATATTAACATCGGCATCATGATCAACGAGGGCTTGTTTCAAAATTGTTTTAGATTCATCGACAGTTATACCTTCAATCTTTTCAATAATATAGGTTGCCGTAGGGGGAATATCATTTAGCTCGACCAAACCTTCAAACCCCAAACGCTTTAAAATGAAAAACTTTTGGTCGTGAGTTAAAGTTGTACCAATCTCATTTAAAGATAATGGATTAGAGACAATAGCCTGAAGGTCGTGACCGTCACGAGCTAACCTCTCAGCAACATCTTCAACTATATTAGTATGTTTCTCAGACATATTATGAGTAATATTTGAAATAAGTTTGTACTTGCAACTTGACTAAAACCACAGTATTCTTATAGTTACCAAAGAACCGGATTAGAAAACCTAATCAGAATAGAATCCATTCTTGCTTTATATACAATTTTCAAGCAGTAACCTACATTATCCACGCCGGTCACTGGGTTTTGTGCTTATCACTCCACACCAAACATCCCACTTTATTGTTTTATTCTGATTGTAGGTAATTAATTTTTTTGCAACCACAGATATGCATAAATTTTAAGTAACAACAAATTTGACTTTCATCAAAAAATCCATATAGCAATCGCAATACTTGAGAACACACCCAAGGAATAAAACCCTTTACTTCAACTATATAGGAGAGATTATTGCAATTTGCAGCATTTCCACTGGCCAAAATCGAAATCCCGGCAACAGGCTCAGTAACCCGATTTTGTGCTTCCATGCGCAAGAAATAACTTATATTGTACGAGTGCAACAAAGGAATGGCATCAAAAATATACCAGCACACTTCGGGTAAATAGTTGAGACAAGTGAGCATGTGGAAGACGGGTCCTTATCTTTAGGTTGGTGCATAAATACGATGCAATCATACATCCAAAGCTGTCAAAAAAAGTATTGATATCATGTTATCAAACATGTAATCAAATACGGATTGTCACAGCGAATATAACGTTTGGAATAATCTCGTAAAAAAGCCAATCCGATGGTACCAGGAAGATCAAAGATCAACCTGGACTGAATATAGTACTAACGTAGAAGATGCATCTAGATGTGAAATCTTACGGCGTGCTCTAGCCACAATTTTGACATCAAAATATTAAATAACTAATTTCGAGCCATTCGACTAGATGTTAAATCAAGATTGTGGTTTCAACCATGAGTAAACGCTATCAATGGTAATCCTTGGCGTATCAACAACACATATATCAAACCAAGAAACTTGTTTGTGCATTGTTGAAATAAATTATGGGTAACATGAAACCAATTATCGCAAATGTTCATAACATCTGATTGTCTTCAAGTTAAACGAATTGGTGACAATATCCACAAAATAAATCTTCAAATATAGCTCGGTTCAATAACATCTGCCGCCTACTATTTTTATCTGTAATGCCCGATGAACATTTTTACGACACCCTCCATGATACGAATTCACTCAATATAGAGTAGTACGAGCATATAATATTTTAATATCAATTACTCGTCAATAGACCAATAGAAAATTGTTTCAGATTTTGCAGCCAAAATACCTCAAAGCGAAATCCTGGCTCTGGCATTAAATTTGAACAGATTACAATTGGTCAGATTATAAGAGTGTCAATAATTAGACCTGACCTGCTTTTGTTAATATTGTGCTAAATCTGCTAACAACATATCCATGGTTAAACCCCGGGAAATTGAAATTGGGTGCGAACTTATAGATGGTTGCACTTTCTCCCCATCTCAACTATTTGAGGGTTATCAGAAACTCAACTTCCTTCTAATACATCATTTTTCCATCTCTTTCCTTCGTCATCATCATCATTACCACCATCTCTTCCCTTCTTCTTGTTCGTATAGATCTTCGGAGCTGTCACCAAACTCCGCTCACGTGATTGCATCCAATCATTTTGATTAGATTGTATAACCCCACAAAATGGGGTGAAGATTTATATTATCTAGATCTAATAAATCTTTTTTAAGCTATATCATGTCTCAACCTACTTACAACACGCTTGAGTATGAGGATGGTTTACCTCAGTTACCTGTACCACTGTTGTCTCTGACTGCCAGCCAATTAAACGAAGCTATTAAACCGTTGGTTTCCGAGGAAGAGTATGCCGATATTGTTAATGAAAGTACAGAATTCATTGCTGATCCAACCATCAACTTAATCCAGTCTCATTTGAAAGCTGCTGCTGACGATCCAACCCAAACTTGTTACTTAAACAGTGTCAACGAACATACAAATCCGGGGATATACGGGGAAATCCGCGGAGATACTTTACCGAGAAATCCTTACTTGGTCTTGGAAGAAGATCCCTATGCAAAAGCATTACATCCTCCAAACCAACATGAAAGAGCTGCCAATTTGATTAATTCAAGTTTGAAGTTTATTGTATCGCTTAGAAATGGGACTTTGAAACCGGATTTGACTCCGAAAAACGGTAACCCTTTAACTATGAGTTGTTACATGAACCTTTTTGGTACCTCAAGAGTCCCTCACCTAGGTAAGACCCGTAACCATGTCACGTTGCATAAATATGCCCATATAAACGACTCTCGTCACATTGTCGTCATTTGTAAAAATTATTTTTACAAGTTGGAGGTTTTAACTGAATTCAACGAAAAGGAATACGAAGAAACTAAAACAAAGCATAACATTTGGTACAACGACCATGAATTATCTTTACAGTTGGAAGCCATCATTGACGCCGCTTCCAAAATCGATCAGGTCTCGTCAAATAGAAACTCTATTGGTTGTATCACTACCCAAACCTATAAAACTTGGAAAGCCGCCAGAAAAGAATTAGCTCTGTCTAATCCAGAAAATTTGAAAATGGTTGATGATGCGTTGTTTGTGGTGATCTTGGATTCTTCTTCACCAGTAACCGATCAGGAAAAGACTATTGCTATTTCCCATGGTACGTCCGATTTGATCTCAGGTACAAACATCCAAAAGGGTACTTGTACCTCGAGATGGTATGATAAATTACAATTGATTGTCACGAAAAATGCCGTCGCCGGTATGGTTTGGGAGTCTGCTTCCATGGACTCAACTGCCATTTTGCGATTCATTTCCGATATTTATACCGATTCGGTCTTGAAATTAGCCAAGAACATTAATGGTACCGAATATACTCTTTTCGATAATAATGTCAAGATTGTTTCTAGCAAAGAACTGAAACCCGAATTTTTCCCCATGAAATTGAACAAAACTCCCGAATTGGAAACTTTAATCCATATTTCAGAAACTAGATTGGCCGATTTGATAAATCAACATCAATATAATACCTTTGACTTGGATATTGAAACCTATCTTATGAAAAAGTCCGATTTATCGATCGATTCGGTGTTACAAATCGCTTTCCAAATTAGTCATTATTCGTTATACGGTAAGATGGTTAACACTATTGAACCGATTACCACCAGAAAATTTAGGGACAGTAGAACCGAATTGATTCCAATTCAAAACGAAGCCATTGCCAGTTTAGTCAAATTATCCATCTCCAACGCTAATCCCGATGAAAAATGGGAATTGTTCAAGAAATGCTGTACAATTCACGCTAAACAATACCGTGACGCCATGCAAGGTCGAGGATTTGAAAGACACCTTCTGGCATTAGTTCAAGTTGTTAGACGACCAGAAGCTCGTGAATTTCTTAATTCATTAAACAAACACTTGGACCCAATTCCTGATTTGGAAAATATGGAGAATTTATACATTCCATTAGTATCAAGTTCAATCTTGGATAAAATTGACAACCCGGAATTGTTAATTTCAAATTGTGGTAATCCGGCATTACGTCTTTTTGGAATCCCACCTGCAATTGATCAAGGGTTTGGTATTGGGTATATTATCCATAATGATAAAGTTGTGATTACAATGTGTTCCAAATTCCGTCAAGCCGATAGATTTTTGAACACTTTCAAACGAGTCATTGAAGATTTGAAAGCAATTGTTAAACATAGAACCAATTTCCTTATCAACATTAATGATTCAAGTGGTCGTAAATTGGAATTACAAAAGATTAGAATTGAGAATGAGTTAAGTCATGTTGCTCAAGAAGATGTGTTATTAAGACACCCTATTGAATTAAGAATCGACCACGATTTTGAAGATATTGAAACTCAATTGGGTAACAGATATGCTCAAATTAAACTGCCACCACCCCAACTACCCAATGAAGTTGCTACCACCACCACTAGACCTCGTTCTCTGAGTGTTGAAAGTAGCAGCAGTGGCTCTGATTATGATTTATTAGGTGGTTATGATTACTTTGATATTGGCGAATTAGATATCCGTTCAACAGAAATGATTAAATTAGCAAGCGAGAGCAACTCACATACTCCATCGAGACTCCAATCTAGAAATCATTCAAGAATTCAATCTGCTATCCATTCGAGAATAAATTCAAGTACTAATCTTAAAGATTTGGGAAAGGATGATATTAAACAGAGACAATCATTATCGGACAGTATTAGAGATAAATTATCCCATTCGAATTACGCATCATCTGAAAACTTGAGTATTACTCCAGAAAAACGGGAAACAACTCCTTTAGCAAAATCTTCTGTTGGAAGAGAACTTAACATGGATCAAGAGTAGATTGCCTTTGTTCTCATGTTTATACCATCACTTATTTATTTATTACTTATTTATTACTTATTTATTGTTTTTAGTTGAAAATTGATTTACCACCGAAATAAAAACCACCCACCTCGTAAATCAGATATCCGGAAAGCCGTTAATTTAAATTCGGTTGAGATTTTAATTGGTAATCAGAAAGATTATATACCAAGATCAGCAATATGAGGCTACCGTTAGTGGGATTATCGTTGTTAAGTAAATCTTTTGTGGAGGTACGAGGGAGAGATGCTACAAAGTTCTTAAATGGGCTTGTTACCTCGAGATTTTTACCAAATATTGAGAAGAAGAAGCAACATACCATTAGTGATGCTGACAAGGTTCATTCAGATTTGAATGAAATCATTGATATACAAAAGAATTGGGGGTTGATGCATGAGGATATATATGATCCTGATCACACGATACATATAGGGAGAGATGGTATAAATTCAATGTTTTTGAATTCAAAAGGTCGAGTAATTGCCGATTGTTTCATCTACTCTAATCCTTTCCATACCAAGACTATAGATGAAGATGCAAACTATTTAATTGAAATAGATTCGGGAATGAAATCTCAAATATTGATGTTGTTAAAATTGCATAAGTTAAGTTCAAAAGTGAAAATTAAGCTGCTTGATTATTCTTCATATTACTATTACAATGATTCAATGAACTTTGATCAATATTTAGACCATTTACAAGGGAATTTCTTCCAAAGTACCAATCCTACCATGGCTATGGAAAATGCCCTGCTGATTATGAATCAAAATATTATTTTCCACGAAGACTTGGATAACAGCGTCCAGGGGTTTGCAGTTGATAATAGAATCCCTAATTTTGGAATCAAGTTTATTACTAATAAGCCTATAGATACCAATAAAGTGTTTTCAAATGATTTCCCCTTCGAATCATCGATTGTACCTGAAGAAAACATCGCCCAACGAAGATTTGCTAACGGGCTATTTGAAATGAACGATGCCCCTAAAGATATGTCGCTTTTACCATTTGATACCAACTTGGACTATACCAATGGTCTCTCGTTAGAAAAAGGTTGCTATATGGGCCAAGAATTAACCATTCGTACTTATACCAGTGGGATTATAAGAAAAAGAATCCTCCCAGTACAATTTTTCAATATCGACGAATTGCCAGTCATGGAACAATCTGAAGGTATTGAGCTCAATGAACAATCGCCAATAATTGAAGATTTGAAGCACATCCCTTCATTTGAAAATGTTGCGGTATCACATTTGACAGAGCCAGAAGAAGCAGAACCTACAAAGCTTGCGTCATCACCATTTGCAAAATCAGAAGATAACTCATCATCACCATTTGGATCTCTGAAACCAGTTAGAAGACGGAAAACTTCTCCAGGTAAAATCATCTCAATTCAAGATAATCTCGGTTTTGTCTTGATGAACTTGTCAGATGTTAAAACCAACAAATTCTACAAAATCAATGTCACTTTACCCGATGGCCTGACCAGGGACATTGGGGTCAAAGTCGAAATTCCAGATTGGTGGCCAGAAGATGAAGATTAATAAATAGAAAAATAGCATAAATAAAACTTGTATATACCCGTTCAATATAATTACTACTATTACTACTATTACTTCTACTATTACTTCTATTATAATCACTTTCATCTATTGATGGCCATTGAAAATCTACCACAGTGCAACCGAAAAAGTAAATACGAAAATAGAAAATATCAAAATATCACTATAGACAACATTCTTTAAAATGACAGCCGAAGCTCTTTCAGCAGGTATGTTATATTATATGTATTATTATTAGATATGACTAACAAAATATAGACGAAATTGCGTTGTATGATAGACAGATTCGGTTATGGGGGATGGCTACTCAATTGAGATTGAGGTCAGCAAGAATATTGTTGATTAATATTGGAGGTATAGGGACTGAAATAGTCAAGAACTTGGTGTTGGGAGGGATCAACTCCATAGAGATATTGGATGATTCTACAGTTAAAGAAGAAGACTTTGCTACCCAGTTTTTCTTACCTAATGATGATTCCATCATTGGACAAGTCAAGTTGCCTTTAATTGTAGATAAGATCGTTGAATTAAATAATAGAGTGAAAATTACTACAAATACCCAGTCTTTGGCCCTGACTTTACAAAATACAAATTATTTTCAACAATTTGATTTGGTTATAGCCACGGAGTTAACTAAACCCGATATTTTTAAGCTAAATCAGGCCACTCGTACATTGAATCTCCCTTTATATGTGGCTGGCTTACATGGAATGTTTGGATACGTAATAACCGACTTGATTGAACATGAATCGAAGACAGAAATGGACGCTGGTAACCAGCCCAGGGAAATCGGGACAAAATTGAATTCGGCGAAATCTATTATCAAAGTTGAACCCAGTAATGGTAAGGAAACTATCACTGTTTTTGATGAGTTTAAGCCTATTGAGCAGATCTTCTCTTCGAAGTTGCTTCCTTCACAATTAAATAAACGTCAATTGAAACGTTTATCTGCAGCATTCCCGTTGATCTTCGCATTATTCGAGTTTGAAAAGTCTGTCAACCCTGAAGATTGTGTTGACCCGGTGTTGTTAAAAGAAAAAGCGATAGAAACTTCTCAGACCTTCAACATACCTCCACAAGTAATCACTGATGCTTACATTGAGAAGTTTAGTAAACAGGCCTTTACTGAATTCTCTCCAATAGCCGCGATATTAGGTGGGGCCGTAGCACAAGATATTATTCAATATTTAAGTAAACGAGAAAGTCCGATTAACAATGTCTTGATTTTGGATGGTACGAGGCCAGAAATGCCGATATACACTTTATAGTTTGCAGCGCATAGTGCGACAAGAACTGTAATATATATAGAAGTATACAAAAGTATCAGTGATCACGAAGGAGGTAGGGGTTAAACCTAAGATCATGAGGGTTTATATTGCTCGTTTTTTTTACCTAAAATTAGGCTGCTCTAACTCCCTTCTTTTGCATCCAATTTCAATTCACGAAACACTTTTGATAAATTTGGTTCTGGATTTAAGTTATCGTATATACACTTTATAGATGGTACTATAGATGTTTGTCTCAAAACCCCGTGTTCTTTCAATTGATTACTATTTTTTATTTTGTGAAGACCCATCTCCTTCAGTTTTTTTGGTAATCTGTAGATTGTGAAAAATAGAATAAGCTACACCGTGTAAATCAATTATGATCTAAAAATATTAATTATATTTATCTTTATTTACTCGGAGTTAACCCTCTTCCTTTCCTTTTCTTCAAATGTGATGTGTCCTTCAAAAATTTCAAAGACTTTGCTAGTTTTAACCGTAAACCATCATTTATTTCTCGTTGTCGTTCAATTTCATTAATTTGTTCTTGTCTTTGTTTATCCATTTTGATTCTTTCCTCTTCTTCTGTATCTACTATTGCGTCATATTTACGTTTATTATCCATTAACTTCGTTTCCAATGCCTTGATCTGTTCCTTCGACTCTTCCATTGATTTTAAACTATTATCATATTCATTAGTCATGTAGTTTTTTTCTTCATTCTTGGATTTAATTTTGACAAGATTTTCTTTAATTTTAGATTGGAGATCCCATATTTCCATATGGTTTTTATAATATTTCTTAAAATCATCAGATACATCCTTATTTTCTTCTTTTTCTAGATAATTATCTAGATATTCTCGATTTTTCTTTATTTCCTCTTTTATTTTTTCAACTTCTTCTGATTTATTAATCGTTTTCTTGTTGGCTATACTAATTCTCGATTCAGCATGATCAATATCATCACTTAAATTAGTTAATGCTTTAGAAAATTCGGTTTCTCTTCTTCCCAATTTTGTTGTTTGCGCTTGCTCGAATTCTTGATAAATAGCATACTCTCGATGCACCAAAGCTGATTCATTAATTGCATTATTTAATTGTAATATCAATTTATGAGTCAATAAATTTTGTTTGAATTTCGGAACATTGTAACCATCGACATTAGACTGAATACCAATTAATTTATCGTAATCGTTTTTCAAAGGATTGGTGACATAATCCAGTTGCAATCGTTTGGTTTCATAATAAGTTTTCTTGGCAACTTTCTTTTCCTCATCTTGCAATTGTATTTGAGCAAAGTCGGTTGAGTCATAAGGAGTATAATGGAAATGGACTTCAGTTAATAATGATCTTTCCACGTCAATTTCCGAAAATCGAGGGATTTTTGGTAAATCTGGCAATGGCCATTCTGGGAAATTCGATCTGACAGTTGATTTGAAAAATTCATTGAAGAAGGGTAATAAAAACGTGAGTTTTTGATTATATATTGGGATCATGTCCGGAGGCAAAGTACCAATATGATCTCGCAAACACACAATGGAAGAAATCAATTTGTATAAATGATTTTTGCCAACCTCTGAATCGTTTTGGTAAAACAACTGGACATGTTCAATAGTACGCATGGGGATTAACCGAATAATCACGGCGTCGCCTCTTCTATTCTGAGATCGGATTTTCTTGACAAATTCGGTACTTGTGTCGACATAACTATCAAAAACAATCAAGACGTCGAATTTGGTAGCTTGCAATAAATGTGCATTTTTAGTGAGCTCACCATCGTGAGGAATCAAATGAAGTACAGACTTGTGATCATCTTTGGAAGGTGATGGAGTCGGCGTCACCTGGCCGTTGGTATCACCGTTTTTGACCAATTTTTTCGATTCTTTGGCGTTAAGACCACCAGTGTACCTTCTGATAATTCTGGTACTATTAGTACCGCATCCCACTAATAGCGCTTCTGTCAAATCCAAAACTTTCGAATTATTTTGCAAAATAATCCCGACATTTTTTGGTCTAGAAGACGTGCTGGATAATATAACATTGACCAAATCACGTAACACATTGAATTTACCCGAGGTCTCAACCAATTTCGCTGGTAAATCCTTCATAAAGATATTTTTAGGCATATAGTGATTAATTAACAAGTATGGATGCGTCGAGACCAACTGACAATTGTCAATACATATTTGTAAACTCTTGATAATCAAATCGTTGAAGTCGTCAGTTTCACAAAACTTCAAAATGTCACTGTAATGCAAACTAACAATCTGATCCGTCAATTCCTTTTGGAAATCGTACATTGGTGTAGGCAAGCAATAATCACCAGAGTCATTTAGCGTGTCCAAGTGTAAATCTATAATCGGAGGCTCAGTAGGCCCGTCCAAGATCTTAAGAAGATTCATCTTATGGTTAAACAGTTATCTACAATATTTTCGTTTTGACAGCCTTTGATTTTGGTGCGGTTGTTTTCGCAGCTAAAATGGAGATAAATGGAGATAAATGGATATATACGGCTATAAAACTATTTACATTGACCAAAGTTTTACGGTACGATCCCAGCCACTGGAGACAATGTTAGTACCAGAATCATCAATATCACAGCACATTACTTTATCACTATGACCTCTCAACGATTTAAGTTTTGTCCAATTGTCACTCGACCAAATGTTAATTAGGCCATCATAAGACGCAGTGACTAAGAACGTACCATCTGAGTCGAGGGTTTCGGGGTTATTACCGAATTCGTCAGTGACAGGCTGTGCAAGGAGTTCCTTATCAGTTCTATTGAAGAATTTAACTTGACTGACCAATTTTGTATGACTCGGTATTGTGAATTCAGGTTGGGCTAACTTTCGTAAATCCCAGATCTTTACACTACAATCACCCGAAGCGGTGGCTAAGTGGTGGCCATTGGGAGAAAAGTCCGATGAATAAATGCCCTGGGCATGCAGTTGTAGCGTGGTAATAGATTGACCCGATCGCAAATCCCAGATGTGAGAAACGCCATCTAGTCCACTAGACACAAATAAACTGCCATCTGGATGGATGCTTCCAGTGAAAATTTCTCGAGAATGACCTTCTTGGGTTTGCAAACATTGTTGTTTTGTTATATCCCACAATTTCCAAGTCTGATCGAAAGAAGTTGTTATTAGTAAGTTGGAAACTGGATGGAATAACGCTTTCGTAATTCTATTGGAGTGGGCATTTATCGTAGTTGTGGGTTTTATTATTTTCTGGTCCATTTTAGTCAAATCCCAAAGGTTTATATCACCCTCACCCCCTCCAGAAACCATTAAATCGTCCTTGACATCCAAACCATTAATTTTATCCAAATGGCCTGAATTTGAATGATGACGCAAATTCAAATTCTCTTTATCCATCAAGTATAAATTACCATCCCAACTACCACATATTATATAGTCTCGATAAAACTTTATTGTCGATATAGTACGTTTGTTTTCACTAATGATTTGCGTCCCAAATGAATCATATTTGAGTAGCGTCGCATTTATAGACCGTCGGTGGTTTAATACTTTAACAAAATCCTGTTGTTTCTCCTGCAATTGTTGATTAATCCTAAGTGATGCTTGATTAAGGGAATATTTCAAGATCAATCTCCTCGTTTCTTGTAATTCTTCAGGACCAGGTGTTATAAACTCCTCTTCCGATTCAACAGACTCGTTATCTGATGTTATATAACCAGGTATATCATCACTATCAATTTGGCTCATATTGCAACAATATTTACCAATGTGTAACAAATAAACTCAAAAGAGTGATGGCGCTACCCTAAAAATTTAAAAATTAAAACTATGGCAAAGAAGGAGAAACCAGATAAATATCTCTCTGTCTTATTAGAATAATAATCAACTAAACTACAACGGTGTATTGGTTCTGCAAAAATGAAATAATTGAAGAAGTAAATTGAAAAAAAAATGAAATAGCCCGACGCGGGGGTCGAACCCGCAGCCTTTTGATACCTTTTAAAGTGCGCTTTTGGTGACTCTTAAAAGTCAAACGCTCTAGCCATTGAGCTAGCCAGGCCAATTT
The DNA here is from genome assembly GCA_037042355.1 of Candida sp. Y128-05E. Lineage (NCBI taxonomy): Eukaryota > Fungi > Ascomycota > Pichiomycetes > Serinales > Debaryomycetaceae > Candida > Candida sp. Y128-05E. Next base: position 2,021 of record JAXQKE010000054.1, on the reverse strand, counting down.
CTGAAATGATAGAAAATTTCGTGCGTCCGCATCGGAACACTAAAGAATATAATCACGTGACCACAAATTAGGCTTGTCAAGATTGACTGCAAAGCTATTTTTGGTTATAAGCTTACCAATTATTGTATAATCTTCGTAGAAACCGCAAACTTAAAAAGATAAATTACGAATACAGCATATTTTGAACCGTGTAATATGCAATCTTCAACTTAAAAGGAATAAATGTAGAATTTAAATTGAATTAAATTAAGTTGTATTAATTTCCCAATATAGAGAAAGTCAAGAGTAAGAACACTGGCTAAGCTAGTTCAATGTCTTGCTACACATTCAATTACGTTTGCAGCCCAATCGGTTATTCTTTTTTTTTTTCGATAATCATTGGCCCGTATTCTATTTCTGTTGGATTTAATGAAGCTCAGTTGGTATGAAGATATTGAAGTAATAAGATATATACATTAGTTCAAGTATTGGACCAAATTTGCTATTCCATTAGAATTTGCGTCATCATTATATCATGTTGCTCTTCAGCCACCAGACCGCCGCATTCGGCTTATGAAATTCTCTGCGCAAGGGCAATTTCAGCCTTACAATGAGAACATGGAGTAAGATGGCCAATGATGGAAGAAGGTTCTACAATCATGGCGTAGACACTTAACACCAATTTATCACATATCTTCACTATATATCAACACACACAAGTATTTTGAATCTTATTAGTCGATAAAAACTGAAATTGTTGAGATTGCTCGTAAATTTCATTTAGCTTGCTATATATTTCTTATTGTCAATCTCCACTATATATCTACACCTACATGAACATACATAACTCTGTTGGAGCAACACTCTATAGGCCTGAATAAACGCAAACATACTTGCTTAAATGAAATGATGACGTGGTATAGCCTAGAATCATGTTTTATAATTTGCCAAGTCTCGCATAAATTTTAAATTTGCTTTAACAAATTTACGAATTATATCTTTCTTCCTTGATTAATCATGTTTATTGACTTACAAAAGAGAATTATATACTATAACAATGGTAATCGTTACAATAGACGTTCTAGTTGGTATTCGTATCGATGGGCATTATTAGCTTTGTTGATTATCCCATTGCTTGCTATAATCTACATTATACTCAAAAGAAGAAGAGTTAGAAAGACTGCTACAGTATATCCTGCTGCCAATCAAGATTACTATCAACCTCCAATGAAACAAGAAGGAAACTATTATGGTTCAGCTCCCGCTTACCCTAATGATGGTTCTAACAATTACGCCAATGATGGTTACAATGCTAATAACAATTACGGTCCTGGCCCTAACAATACTACTGGTAATGGTCCTTCGGACGAATATTATCCACCAGCAGGTGCTCCTCCTTCGGACAATTATCAACCTCCATCGGGTGCTCCTCCATCAGATAATTATCAACCTCCATCAGGTCCACCTCCTACCAATACATATGATAACTATACCCCTCCTGCAGGACCACCTCCAACCCATACCAAATATTAGATTGATGGTTTACGCCTTTGTATTTCTTAGTTAATAATATATCCTTATCAAACACTTGTAGAAAATCATAAAAATCTAGATTTGAATGTCATTATTTTTCAACAATGATTATGAAATTGGCTAAACCGATTGGATATGATTGACATTGTAGATTTCGATTCTCCGGGATCAAAGGTTGGGGTGGGTCGAGAAAATGCTAGACTATAATAGAATCGTCATGCAAATCTCAGTTTAAACCATTGTCTAATCGCCACAGTAGTTAAATATAGCAATTTTAATCGATCCACGATTTGGTTAAGTGGATATTCTTACAATCGATCTGATTTTATCTTTTATCTATTCCGATATGCCTTCGGATAATCGCTATCTGGGTAACACTGACAATAACGTTCGTCATTGTTGAAACAGAACCAAATATCAGTGGATAGAATATCGCTTACAATGTATCATTTAAATTGAGAACAATAATAAAGAAATTAATCGAACAATCAAGAACGCAATATCCCATT
>JAXQKE010000053.1:0-69884 GCA_037042355.1 Candida sp. Y128-05E | reverse complement strand
GTGGGTTCAAGATCCTTGATTTCGACAACGAAAAGACTTTCACTTATATCAAATCCAACGGGGATCAAAAAGCGTTAATCACAATCAATTTCAGTACCGAATCTGTTCCAATGAACAAATACGACATTGAAGGTTTGAAACTTGCATTCTCAAACACTGATAACAAAGATTCCGAAACTTTGAGTCCTTACGAGGCAAGAGTTTATATTTCGGCATAAATAATAGATAAGAATTAGATAGATTTAATAGAAAAACTTAATCATAATAATAATATAATGTATAGAATAATTAAACACCTAGTAACTTAGAAATAAGTTCATTCAATCCTGGTCCACCGTTATACCCGTCGTCCAACATCTCAATTTTATCATTAAACCAGAATCCAATCATGACGACAACGTAAATCAAAATCAAAATCACCCCTTTGAAGTAATTAGACTTCCCTTCGGCATAGATATACGTGAACAAATAAATTGAAATGAAAGTAGCAATAATGTCCCACCTAGGGAAAATAAGCGTGAATATTTGTTCAACAACATCAAACTGTTTGTACACTGAATATATAACCAAACTTGGAATTTGAAGCAATACGACTTGAAGGGCATACGCACTACCAATTTCCATTGATAATGCAACATTCCCACTAATAGCAAATGAAATGGCATTCAAAAATTCGGTTGTATTAGGTACTAATGCAAAAACTGTCAACCCCAAAAACTTGGGATTAATTGGGTAATTGGCCAAAACTTCATCAACTGTATTCACCAAAATTTCGGCAATGATGGCATATACTAAAGTAGCACCAAGTAAAATAGCGGTGGATTTAGTTCTTGACCAGTTTGGTGCATCGTGACCACCTACTTCGTCATCTTCCTCTGTCACTTCGACAGTAGTGGGTTCTGCAAAAGTTAAAGTTTGAACAGTTGGGGGTGCTTGACTACTCAGAGCTGAACCCTGTACAACTGGGGTTGGTTGGACGTCTGCAGGTTGTTTTAATTTAGCATTACTTGTTAACATAGCTGAAGGAGGTAATCTCAGACTAGAGCCAGCTAACTTTGGCAAGTCAGCTGTTGCGACCACGCTGCTGACGCTGGGAGATCTAAATTGAATATCCTTCTTGACCTCGTGCGAATTAGTTGCCCAAATAAGGGAAGCATGGGTACGTAAAGTGAAATATAATCCACAAACGTATGCCGCGAATAAAGCCACGGCGACAATCAAAGAAAATGGTTTGATTACCTCGTAATATAATGGATCAAGCGTGAATGTAGGTTGGATGAATCGACAAGTAGTACAATCATCTTCCATATGAACCGTAACACATTTCTTACATTTTATTTCGTAGGCACCATAGATTTGGTAGAATAATGAGGGTGCAAACATGGTGACCATGGCAAATAACAACATGGTGGAAGAGACACCGGCACTTTTTGGATTATATCTTTGAGTTTTTCTTTTCAATGCCCCACCACACATGGATAAACCTGGCAATAAGAGGACACCACCTAATATACTTCCAATCATGGACCCTTCAACCAATTTACCTTTGGATTGGTTCAAAGCAACACAGTAAAGGAAAATTTCGACAATTGTCGAGAAGAATGCATTGATGACTGCACCGACACCCATTGACGATTGTGCTGAGATCGAAGCGACAGCTTGGCCAATGAAATAAGCCAAGGGAATAATGGAGAATAAACATGCTGCGAAGATGAATGTTGAGTCAGTGTACCACTCATGGAGACCAAGCTTTTCCTTGGCGATATAATAATCGAGAACAACTAGGCAAACCACTGGTAGCAAGTTGATAAAAAAGATATTTGTCCCATCAATGGTATATTTATAGTAATGCAATCCACAAGAACGGTAAGTACTGAGAATAATCCGTTGATGTTTACGTTTTTTAATTGCCGCCTCACTATCGCCATCGACATTCTGGTAGTATTCCTTTTCAAACTCGAAATCGAGTGCCAAGGGATGTCTTCTTAAATGGTCACATAAAGTGTTGGTAATCTTGGCCATTGGAATCGTAAACACAACCAACCAGCAGATAAGCCCGACCAAGTACATTATTGGTTGTAAGATCCCATAGAAGTATATATAAAACATCAATCTTCCCGAACTCCAGCTTCCTCTACCGAAAAAACGTACTTTAATGTCCACCGGCTCGGGATCGGAGTCGTCGTGGTCATCAACTACCACATTCTTACCCACATCGCTGATCAGGCTGTTGTTGGTAAAAACTTCTTCACCATGATTACCCACACTGGAGTAAGTCTCCATCATGGACCTCCCACGGTCATCTTTCAACAAAGGTCTCGATTCTGTCGCACCCGTCAATCTTCTAGGTGGGGCAAAGAATAATCTCCCCTCTTCCTGCTGTCTCCATCTATGGAATTCACTAATGGATCTTCCATCTAGTTGATCCTCATCGAGATAATTCTTATCTTTATTAAGCAAAACAAATTTACTGAACGGAAAGAACCAATATTTACCCAAACCGACTAATAGTTTAACATACTGTCTCGACTGTCTTTTCCAGGCAAAGCCCGAGAGAAAAAACACGACAGCGGCACCAATCATGCAAACAAGAAATAAAAAGAGTCCAAACGTAAGAGACCAAACACAATTGGAAATGATGACCCCCCAGGAGATGGAAGCATTGGGTTTTCTAGGATCATAAGCATGGATATCCTCTTCTGCTCGCGTAGCGACAGATCTCTTTTTCTTATAAATGGAAGGTTTCCAGATCTTGATCCCGAAGGGATGGGTGGAGTTGATAGCGTTTTGACGTTGTTGTAGATTTAGCAGTTCGACTGAGGAGGAAGATGATTTGACGGAGTCAACATCATCGTCCAAAGAATCTTGAGGTTCATCAACCGGAGGTGGAGGAACGTCCGGTTCCTCTACAGCCTCTTCAGCATCCTCAGTGACATCTTCGATGTCACCCTTTATAATCTCCCTCAATGCATCCTTATACCCCTCCAAATACCGCTTATCATCGTCATCGTCATCATCATTGACATCATCATCTACCGAATAAACCAACTTGGAAGCAACAGCAGCACTAGTACTCCTCTTTAAATGAGGTCTCAGTTTGAGTTTCTTCAATTTGGAAGTAGAAGAGTTTCTTAAACGTGGTGAAAGGTAAACTGAAGAAGTAGAAGGATCATCCCCTTGTAGATTGATTTTAGGTGAATTGGGAAACCTAGACATGTGTAGATATTTGTTAATTAATCAATTGTTCATTGGTTGTAAAAATAACTAACACCAAAATCGTGTTGTCATTGTTTCTGAATTTTGTGCGACTGTTGGTAAGAATTAACGAAGGGAAGGTGAATTCGACAAAGAAAGATAAAGAGAAAGAAGATGAATTAGAAGAAGGGAGAATACCATACATTGCCAGTCGTTGGACACTTCATTTTAATATATCCAGTAATTCTTTTTTTTTTGATCTTTTTCATTCCAATATATACTTCAATAATTTCTAGATTGAAAAACTAAAAATATCCACAAAAGATCAATTCTAACTCCCTAATCTATGACGTATACATATGTATGTGCTCTAGTTACCATAACTATTCTGGGGAATAATCTAATACTAATAGTTTTCATTCTGCAAAATAATATAATATCCATTCATATGTAAAAATCTAATACTATATTCCATAATCCCTGGGACGATCTAACCTCCATTCCTATGTAATAATATACTCGTTACCATGGAATAATTTAATACTACTGATAAGGAAAGTAAAATATTTAGTTTATTAAAGAAATATCATAGTGCTTGATTCTTACTTACTAGTTACTATAATCCTTTCATTTAATATTCTAATACTCTATTTACCATAATTATTCCTAGGGAATGATTTAATACTATATACCGCAATCATTCCTAGGGAATGATTATTTACTAATTTTTATGGCAATCATCCCTGGGACGATCTAATACTAGCAATTACCGTAATAATTCCTTAGAAATACTAGCAATTACCGTAATAATTCCTTAGAAATACTAATTACCGTAATAATTCCTTAGAAATACTAGCAATTACCGTAATCATTCCTACGGAATGATCTGATACTAACATTTTTCGTAATCATTCCTTCGGAATGATAAAATACTAGTTTCCCAACCTATACCCTTTCCCCTGAAACCCCTTCTCCTCATACCCACTGGACACCCCCTCATCCCTATACACATTATTCAGGGCCACTTTGGTAAACGCGGTATGTCTTTTTGAATTATTAATAGGATAATTCAACTGTTTGTATAACCAAATGGGAGCTTTCAAGTACCCTTTATCAAAAATCGAATCCTCAATATGGGTAGGATCCTGGGGCCAATTCAACCCTACTCTGTTCCCCGAATTCGATCTTGCAACTTGTCCATAAGAATCGGGGAAGAGATTATAAATAGGCCATGTGTTGGAGGCGATACATTGGTACAAGTAACCGCCAATGATACCAAACACCGAGTCAACAAGTGAATTATAACCCAGAATAATAAGTTTTAAACCTAAATTGAAAAAAGGTAAGTAATACCCTTTAATTGGCACAACACCCAAGAAATTAATCACGGAGTTTTTAGAACTTCTCGACCAGAGGTAGGTGACACAACTCAACATCATTTCGTGATGGAACGAATGGTGGTCTGGGTCGTAAAGGAAGTAGCAGAATGAAAGACCGACAATCATGGTACCGGTGATTAATGTAAACCAGAGACAATCGGGGAAATTACGTTTGAATTTGCCCTGGGAAGATTCCAAGTGGTTGGCAAAGGTGTAGAAGAAGTAAACATCCATGACAGCGGAGATGGCTTCACCGGTGATGAGACCGTGGGGGACGAAAAATGGAGTGAGGAAGCGGTAGCTTTGGAAAAGCAACAGCAACACAGATTTAATAAACTGAGCCGTCAGGTCCAGTTTATATATAGCAACACAATTGTAGTATCTTTCAAAAAACACATTAAAGTCACACATTAACACCTGTAAATCAATTAATTTAAACCCATTAAGCAAGCAAATGAATAATGTAGTGACAGTAAAGAAACGAGTCACAGGAGGGATATTCTTAATAGAAGAGGCAGCATGGTCCATTTGCAAGAAGAAGAGGGGTAGTTTTACCTGGGGAGTGGCAGTGGCACCACTACCACCAGTGACATTTCTACCACCAATGGTAGTACCTGCGGTACTACCGGTGGTACTACCAGTTCTCTTCCCCCCATTCCTTTTCGCCTTGGCATTAAACTTTTCCAAACTATTGCCAATCGAATTGGACGCACCAGTTACCCTGTCCTTCTCCACTCCATTCTCCAAGAACACAAAAGTAGGAATCGAACTAACTTTAAATTGGCTAGCTAATTCTGGCTGAGTATCCAAATCAACTCTTGCCAATTCTATATTAGTTAATGAAGCATAGGTTTGATCAACTAAAGGTTTAATAGCTTTACAAGGCCCACACCAACTAGCAGTAAAGTTTAATACTAAGTATTTGTTACTATTAGCTAATTGATTATAGTGTTGAACACTATGAATGTTTGGAACCGACATATGGTGTAGAAGAAGTGAAGTGTTGTGTTAAAGATTGGTTTAATTTATGTAAGGCAATATATGTTAATCATGTGACTTTAAATCAAGTGATATTCTCTGGAGTTAATGTCGTCAAAATACCACGACAATTGATGGTAATGTTATTACGACATTTATAAAGAGATGGAGTAAAATATATGGTTTAGCAAGTGTAGGTTTCAAATGGAATAGAGTGTAGATATGATATGATATGATTTATCTTATATTACTACTACATATAATTGTTTTCTCCTTTTTAAATTTTACTTTTCAAACAATAATTTCCATTTGTATTTGTTAGTGAAATCTCACTGCGAAATTTCAATCTTCAACTACATCTATTTCTACATCTACAAGTTTCAATGAAGTTGGTTAGATTCCTTATGAACTTACCCAGTTCAACAAACCAACCTATAACTGTAGAACTCAAGAATGGATCTTCCATCAATGGTCAACTTTTATCTTGTTCTCCCACTATGAATCTTAATTTAAAGAATATCAAATTGATACAACCGCATATGGATCCTCAGCTCCTTTCGTTTATTAATATTAGAGGTAATCAGATTAGACAGGTTATTTTGCCTGATGATTTGAATTTGGATAATTTGTTAGCGAAATCGGTGACCAAGATTAAGGGGGATGGTGCTGGACCTGGGCAGCAGGTAGAACCAAGTAGGAAGAGGATGAGAGGGGGGAATATGAGAAGGGGGTTTTAACTAGTATTAGATCATCCCGAAGGGATGATTACGATAAGTGCTAGTATTAGCTCGTTCCGAAGGAATGATATTTTATAAATAATTTTTATTTTAAATGCTAGTGTCAGACCACCATGAAGGGATACTAATTATAGATCATCCAGGATAATTATAGTCTAACTAGCATCTAGTGTATATCAGTGTATAATAATCAAGAAAAGTTAATTTGGCAAAGTTGTTGTAATGAATCATCAGATCTAAAAGTTATTATATATTGTTTAGATAACTTGATTCATATATAAATATAGATTTTGAATAATCAAATATACCCGTTTAGATTTCCTACGTTAAATGCTATTATTACATATTCCGAAGGAATATTATTTAGTATGGTGGTATCATCCCGAAGAATAAAATATTAGAATTATATATCCCAATATTATTTAGTATGGTGGTATCATCCCGAAGGGATAATAATAAAATAATAGTATTAGATATCGCCTTCGGGGATATCTAATTCTAGTATATCATCTCTTCGAGATGATAACTGGCTTTGTGTTACTCTATTTATTTTCTAGTACTAAAATGGTGTCGGATTCGAATCAATGTCTAGAGTTTAATGTCCATCCAAGGATAGTAGTAATATTTTTATATTATTTATAAAATAAAACTTATATTTAGTGTAAAATATTGATATCACCAAACTAGAACTAGTTAATTCGTATTCTCGTGACAAATGACAATTAATATAATTAATAGTTTGGTTTTAACTTTACTCGTAGTTAATTTAGGTTTAATTATCTCCGGAGATATTTCACTTTCTATATATAGATCAAATTGCATATAGATATGCTATTATAAACATCTTTAACTTTATTTACTTTTCCTTTTACTTATTTCATTTATTAATATATACAAGTCTACCCCATCTCTATACAAACTGCTTTCTTCTCTTTTCTCTCTTTTCCAATTGTTTTTTATAACTAGGTCTGGCTTTGATAATGATTTCATCCATATTGGCAATTGCTTTTTCACGCGCCAATAATTTCTCGGGCAATTCCCTTTCCCATTTGGCCTTCTTTTGTTTGAGGACCCCTCTCATCCAGTTCTTATTATCATATTTATCTTGATAAAATTTCTTGGGGATAGTAGGTAATAAATCTTCAATACCAAATTTCTTGGCCATTTTAAACAAATCACTTGATCTTCTAAGTGAAAATTTAGCCCCATGCCATCTTCCAGTTTCTGGGTTTTTATTAGGTAAAAATGGATTTAAATTAGCATCATCTATAGTGGAAGGTTTTTCATTATAAGTTTTAAAAGGCTTTGGTGGGTATTTAATAAAGAAATTATGTAACTTCTGAGGTAATTTGGAAAACGCTTCCTTAGCTGTTAAAGACATTAGAAAGGTTACTAGAACTGAAGATGTTAGATTGATGTTTCTTAGGTAGAATTGAAAAATTGAAAAAAATGATTATATACAGGAAATGAATTTTTAGTTAACAAATTCTATAATTATTTCTAAGTAGAGAAAACAGATTGGTGTGAATAAATACCTTGTAGTTAATCACATTATGACCAATATAGAATTTAACTACTGAACAAAGTTATGTTTTAACATTTTATAATAAAAATCAAATTAATAGTTTCTACACTGACTTCATATTCTCAATAGAAAACAGAACTAGATTTGGAGAAATTAACACCTCACTTGATTATAGTAAATTTAGTATTTAATTGAATTGAAAAGTATTTAAATTCATTTCTCTTTTCAATTAAAATCTATTTTAATTTCTACAACTGGATTCACGTAATATATATTTGTATATATTTATTTATTGATTGTTTTCATTAGATGAATATTATATGTAATGATATAATGGGCTAGAGAAAGCTTTCTCTATGTGTTTTTAGTGATTTCGACTTGTGAAAATTCTACGAATTCATTCGAATTCCTCGAATTTATCTATTTAGCAATTCCTTGTAAAGCTTCCAAGACTTCTAATTCAATATTGGCTTCGGCAACAACAACTTCATCAGAAGAAGCGGCTCTCTTTTGAGCATCAGCAATTTGTGACTTAATAGAAGCAGCATCGAATTGGTCTGGTTTGAAGGCTTCAATGGCAGAAATAGTCAACTTGTTACCTGGTTGCACAGTAGCGATACCTCCAGAAACGAAATATTGTTCAGAAGCACCATCTTTGGAAATGATTTCCAATAAACCTGGTCTTAATTGTTCTACAATAGGAATATGGTTGGCTAAGATCCCCAAATCACCATTGACAGAAGGTAAATTAACTTGTTGTACTTCAGAATCGGAGTATAAAGTTTGATGTGGTAAAGCTAAAGATAATTTTAAAGCATCTGAAGCAACTTCAGTGGCATAAGTTCTTCTCACTGTGGTCAAAGATTGCTTGGATACTTGTCTTAAGGCACTTCTCAACATGTTGTTCTATAGTCAATTGTATTCTATCTCTATTGACTAAGTGAAAAATTGAATTTCCGAACAAAATTGAGGTACTGCAGATAAATAAAAATTCCACCGTTTAATTGGTTGATGGTAGATTGCCTAATTAGGAAGAGAGTGATGGGTATGGGAACATCTGTTTGACATTATAATTATATAATAGTTAAGAATTGAATACCTTGAATTATTTCAAATAACTAACTTTATCTAAACAACATAACTTGACTATATTGATCCAGGATTTGCTATTGATAGCTATACATAGTCAATTACTCATTAACTAGGATCATGACTGGTCTAAAATTAATCTTTAGTTTAATCTTTATATATCAATAAAAAATAAAAACGTTTACTAACCACTCCAGTTGGAACCTTGATATCAAAAACAAATATTCTAAGTATATTGAAATTTGCAGATATACCATTTTATGATAAAATTGTCTATATGTTGCAATATCATTGATGATTTCTCAAAATTTTACAACTATATTCTTCTACACTAGATTTACTCATTCATGTTGACAATAATATCATTATGAGCAAAATAATTTGTTCGACTAGCTAATCAATCGATTTGACGCATTTTTGCAATTCTCATTTATTGGTTGCAAAAACAACCACATTGCTAATGAATGAAAGAACCATTCCATCATATCAAGACTTGGTGAAACAGGTGTTTGGAGACGGTTATATACCAGATACATCATATGTTTGCCCACCAGTATATATCAAATCACAAGATTACTTTCCAGCTGTTGGCGAGGTCGAGCCGAGAAAACATGGTCAAAATGAACAACCTAGAAAACACAGCGTCTCTTCACAAATCTTGCCAAGGATTAAGTTTCTGGTTCATTACCAAAGGAGAGAAGTAATATCACTTTCAAATGTGTTGCCACCTACAATACCACCCCCAAATGTGTTACCAACTCAACTAGCAATGACACCATCTGTGAAACCCCGAAGATGTCCAAGTTGTCTTATTGTTAGTTTTACAGTATGGTGGAGAGAAGAATCTGATCTATGCCGGGATTGTTCTTTAAAAATGATAAACCCAAAATATAGGGTCAACAAGAGAATATCCAAGAGAAATAAAAAAAACTTGACATTGAATGATATATTGGTAATAGAAGTCAATCTGAATAGTGAATAAGTATCGACTTATAGAAAATGGTTTATACTTATATATTTTTAATATATACATTGATAAATTTTAATTGTAAGATTAAACTCTCCTTATATTGTCAACTTATTCCTGCTGAACAACTTAATACTAACATTAAAATTATAAGATCAGACTTGGTTGATCATATTTGTTGTAGACTGCTTCTATTCCTTATTAAATGTGGCTCTACGTCGCTTGAATGACATTTACAAGTGTTGTAGTAGTGGAGATTTCTAAAATATGGTAAAATTAACCACACAACTTTATTTTTAACACTTGAAGAATAATCACAATGGCGAAAGTGGTCACTTATAAATCTACTCCCTTGTGGGGATATATTTCACTATAAAGTCACCACATTCTGCTAGTTAGTACTGGGGTTTAGTTTTGCTGGATACTAATTACACAGTTTAGATTAGTCAGTTCAGCTTAGAACAGAATTATTCAGATTTAGCAGTGGTCCCATATATTGGCCTGGCGTGACATTGAATCTATTGGTTCTTGTACATGACAATATTGTCAACTTCATAAGCATTCGTTAGGGATATCTAATACTAGCAATCAGAGTAAACATTCCTTCGGAATGATCTAATACGACTAGTCGCCACCAAACTGATTAATAAAATTATCCACATCAAAATCCTCATTCAACCCCACATCCCCGCCCGCCACATCAAGTCCATCATCCAACAAACTCATATTCAACCCATCTAGGAGTCCACCATCATTACCTAACAAAGAGTTCATATCGTCACCCATATCCCCCTTATAATCAATGGAGGAGAGGATATCATTAGGATTGGGGATATCTGGGTTGGGAACACCTAGATCAAAATCGAAGGAAGGAGAAAGGTCCATTGAGATATTTTGTTGTGGTTGTTGTTGTTGCAGCAGCTTCTGCTGTTGCTGTTGCTGTTGCTGTTGCAGCTGTAAACGTTCCTTTTCCAAACGGTCCTGCTCCAACCTCTGCTGTTCCCTCTGTTCCTTTTCCCGCTCCATTTTCTTTTCCTCCTCTCGTTTCTTCTCTTGGATCAACTTTTCCGCTTCCAAACGTTTTCTTTCCACCTCGGCCTTTTCTTGGGCCAAAGTCAATTCCTGTTGCTTTTTTTCATCTTCCAACTTCTTTAACCGTTCCTGTTCCAATTTAACTGCCTGGGCCTTCTTTTCCAACTCTGCTTTCAATTCCTCTTCTCTTTTATTGTCGACCATGGTTTCAATACACCATTTAGCATCATTGAACTTGGTAACTGTTTCATCCAAAATTTCATCAAATTTACCTATATTTGCCGACAATTGTGAAATGATTGTTGGAGAAATCAACTGATTATTGGTACCAGTAATCAAATTCGAAGATTTTTTATTATTGTTAATGATTTCAAAGATATACCCTGATGTTTTAAGTATATCATTAAGTGAATTAGTCAACTTTGTCTCTAGATTCATGGTTAGAGTCAGCTACCTTACTTAACTAACTGCAATTTTATTAAATCACCAAAATATTGATTTGGTCATGTGACTAAAACAGAAATAAAAGGAATCTATAACAAAACCAACTAAAAAGATGGTTTAGAAGAGGAAAAGAAGTGGAAGAAATTGTTAACAGTTTTAAGAACATAATCAGCCTTTTCTGGGGAATTTCCCATAAATTTGGCTAAATTTGTTTGATGAAAATTATGTTTATTGGTAATACCTATTCAAAAATCACCAAAATAAGCTTATAATAAAGCTAAAGATATGCTTGTTCTTAACTATTATCTATTGATTACTCTTATCCTGTTTTTTACCCTTCTATTGCTGATTTTGTTTCATAAAACTTTTCATGGTAGCGCCAGAATACGCGATTAGTTTAAACGCGGTTGTTTACTTTTGCAGCCATTACCAATACTTATTCTTCTTTATGGATACCATCATTTCTAAAAGAGGAGACCTCTCCACCGCTTGGCTTGCTGCTAATTACGACAAGAAGCTTTCAAAACAACAATTGCTCAACACCAATGTCCCTAAATTAACTGGTATTATCTCCGAAGATATCAAAGACGAAAAAGGTATACCATTGAGGTATTCAGGTACTTTACTTTTAGGTGTGACAAAGATTTATTCAAGACAGACGAAATATGTACAAGATGTTGCAACAGATATAGAATTGAAGTCGAGATATCGCGTCAATTTGAAGGTTTCTAATGTTAATTTAAAGTCTAACGATACAATCATCAACTTGAATGGAAACAACACCTTGAAAGATCAGATTTCCAAGTTCGATTTATTGTATCAGCCAGAATTGAATTTGGATGATATTTCAAGGATGTTTACTAGTAATAGTAATGATGATATTATAGATACTAACGACTCTACTGAGTTTGATACCAGTATTGAAATGGGTAGAGGTGTGGAAGAGATGGAGGCTCCAGAGGAGCCCTCGGTGGATATAGATTTGTTTGGGGACGAAGAGATAGAAATAGGGAGAGATGTTGATGCTCTTCCTACCGAAGACCATACCGAGTTTGATATAGACTTGGGCCAGCCCTTGGAGACTGTTGACGAGTTGGATGAGCCAGTAACGCTCCCCAAAGTTAAACGCACGGGGATTAGCGAAGACGGAGAATTAATCACCAATAAACGTAAGTTGAAAATTGACAATGTGTTGGATATCCCCGTTGCTAAGCTACGCGACTACCAAACTGCCTTATTATCCAAAGAAAATGTTTCCCAATTATCTACGGCACAGAAACTACAAATCATCTATTCAGAGGGGATTAATGATGTGTTCAAGAAAAGAAAACTCGATATAAACGTACCAGTGCAAGTTCCATCGCCAGAGCCGGAAGCTGGTGATTATGACGCTAGTATGGATTTCCAGGATTACGATGTTGATTTCGACTTGTCGTTACCAGAAATACAGCCCCAAACACCTCTAGCTGACGATTTCTTACAAACATCGCAGGAAAACGTTCAATCAACAAAGCAAGTTGCCGACCAGTTGAAAGATTTATACCAGGAGAATGCTGTTACTGATTTATCGACGTTGATAGAATCGGATTTGAAGATTTCTGGTGATGATAAAGTTCCCTTGGGTGCGACTCAGAACGGGGTGAATCAAAAGAAAGAAGCTGCCAAATGTTTCTTTGAATTGTTGGTCTTGGCTACCAATGATTGTATTCGTTTGGAGCAACCAGCAGCACCAACTGAAATTGGAGGGGAGATATCTATCACTGGAAGGGACAAATTGTACGCTTTTTAATGGACTAGTATTAGATCACCCCGAAGGGATGATTATTACAACTAGAAACAACTTATGATAGACTCATGAGGACATAGAAGTATTACTACGATTATTAGATCATCCGGAAGGGATGATCTATTTATAACATTTACCATTTAATTTGTATATTAGAAACATTGCATTAATATATACCATTGTATTAGCCCGCTGTAGTGATAGTCTATCTATAAGGTCGATAAGTAATTTTGAATGCCATTTTCTTGCTGCTCATTCACTTGGGCATTCAAGAGGGTTGTATCAATACCAATTTGGACTATGCGTCCGTTTTCGAGCCCAATAATCATGGTTTCTCCACTGGGATCAAATTCAATGCTTGTTACAAGGTTGGGGTCTTCATTCGGTATGGAAGTGATCGGAATGAGTAATTTCCTATTCAAGTCCCAATATTCTATTACCGACTGTGATGTCGAGTTATTCACCCCAACCGTGACAAACTGTAGTGTATGTTTAGGTCGAATGGCAATCAAAAATATCAAACTGGTTGTGGGGATATTAACAATATAATTGGCCTTATTTATATCCCACAAACGTAGATTCCAATCAAAATTCGACGTTATTATGTATTTTTCTGAAAGTAGCTTGAATGCAATGACTCCACTAGGTAAATCGTTCTCGGTTACTTCCATATATTTCTTCGACTTGTCATTGCATAGTTTCACGATATTCCCTGCCTCGGAAACAATGACAAACTGGTTCAAGAAAGAATTGGGTTCGTCGTGAGCATTAGGTAGGTATACATCATCTGACGTGATTTCAATCGTCTGGGATATTCTCATGTTCTCGCGAAATCTGGTTGGATTAGGATCTACCAACCTAATAGAGTCTTGTTTCGGTAGTGCCAACAAATTTGTGGACCAGACATTTATGACTCCGTCCAAGGAAATGGATATAATTGAGTTGTTACCATCTGCTGTATTCTGGAACAATGCCACTATGGGAAGTATATGTTGTTGAACATCGAATGGCGAAGTGATCACTGAAGAGATCATTGGACTTACCAACACTGGCAAAAGTTCCAAATCGGCATTGGTCGCTTCTCGTAGGTTCCAAATACAGATTCTTCCATCGGACATCCCAGCAATGACTTTATGATGATCTATTTTGTCAAACATGATGTTAGTAATTGGAGACGAACAAGTAAGATAGAACTGTGGCATTTTGGTTCCTATACTATATATGATACTCAAACCCGGGGAAGCCAATTTTGAGAACCCCTGTGTATTTGAATACGATACCATTACCAAATCAGGATAATGGCGACAGAAGACAATCTGGTTGACTTTGCGATAAATTTCGTGGATCTCTTGAATAGTCTCAAATGAGTTTGAATAATTACGAGAGGGATTCTGCATCTTGTAATTTTTCACATACTCATCAAACTTGGATACTTCTTGCACGTCCTTTACCTCAATGACCTTATTCAAATTCAAAGTCTTACTTGATTTCTTCACTTCATGTTTAGGTGCTGGTATCACCTCCGGTTCCAAAGGCACGGCTTGTATTCCTTTTTCAAAAGTAGTACACTGTGTCTCTTCCTTCACTACTACTGGCTTCTCGTACCTCTCAGTCTCCTTATCACTAACAAAATCCACCTGCACTGCTACATCCACCAGTTTCTTCTCAACTGTTGGTGACAGATGTTTCTGCAACAACTGTTCTACCAAATTTCCAGAAGTATCGTATCGTCGTTGTCTCAACTGTTGCAACCTCTGCCTCTTCTCTTCTATCAATGTCTGTCTATCCATAGTTAAACAAAAAGGTAAACACAAGTTAGCTAAAGGTAAACACCAATTGATTTTTCAGTTCTACGCGAAATGAAATTTAGTACGAACGATTTGATCTTTTGATAAAACGCTTCTACAATGAACCAGGACATGGAAATAGACGATATCCTTCAGGAATTTGAAGATTCAAGTGTACAGCAGTTGGAAACAGGAAATAAATCCAGGTCGATAGGACAAAAATCTATATACAATGGTCTAATTACAGCGATGGTCAATGAACGAATGGCTCCGGAGTTGTTACCATACCAAAAAGAGTTGTTAGGTGAGGTTTTAGAGCAGTTATCGTTACAGCAGCAATATTTACTAGACTACCATGAGTATGGAGATCTCAACTCAGATACTGGTGTTTTGGGCGGAGACTTCAAATTACAGTTAATGATTATAGAAACCGAGATTGAACGGTTGAACTACCTTGTAAGGCTTTATTTACGAACGAGATTATCTAAGATAGATAATTTCACTATCTTTTATATAAATAAGATTGCCGATGAAACCCCAGAAACTAATGCGTTATTGTCCCAAGAGGAATCGGATTACATGCATCGGCATTTCAAAATACTTACTCAACTATACAACTCCTGTTTCTTTAAAAAAATGCCCAAAAGTTTGACATTGTTGGATGATGAAAGCGGTGGGCAGCTGATGATCACCCCGCCGGACTTGGAACAACCGGTGTTTGTACGGTATATTTCCAAGAATCCAGTGAGCATTACTATGAGTGATAGTGAGGAGTTGGAGTTGGTGAGAGACGGGATTTATGTGGTGAAGTATAATTTGATAAGTGATTATTTGAGGTTGGGGGATGTTGAGTTAATCTAGTATTAGATGATTACGGTTATTCCTAGTATTAGCTCATTCTGTAGGAATGATAACAATAATAAGTATTAGAGATTTCTAGAGACTAGTATGAGATCTACGTTAAATTATTCAGGAATGATTATTGTAAGTAGTAGTATTGGATTATTCCCCCAGAATGATTATGGTAACTTATGGTAACAATAAGTAGTAGATCTTCCTATGGACTAGTATGAGATCGACATCAGAAATAAAATAATAGTCAATTTTATAGTAGATCTGTATGTATATTACACGTTTTATTCGAGCTA
This sequence comes from Candida sp. Y128-05E, assembly GCA_037042355.1. NCBI lineage: Eukaryota > Fungi > Ascomycota > Pichiomycetes > Serinales > Debaryomycetaceae > Candida > Candida sp. Y128-05E. Next base: position 53,817 of record JAXQKE010000053.1, on the reverse strand, counting down.
TATGTATATTTACACAACATTATAGTCACAACCACCGGGACATTCTACATTCTCATCATCAACAAACCATTCTCGTAAACACCCAAAATGACCACGGTGACCGCATTTCAAACTAATAACAACGGCTAACCCTTTGCATGGTTCGCAACAATATATACAATTCAGTTGTCTCCGCGAGCAGCTATCACAGTACCAGTATCCAAACTCAATTGGTTTCTTATGCATCTCGTTCTTGGATTTTTCATTGGTTAATAATTTTTCACACCAACCACAGAAAAATCGTAAATCAATATCAGATTGGTTCATTCTTTGTAATTCAATGGCTAATGCTGACGGCGCTTCATTCATCACATTTGTCGCAAGGACAAATAATCGTTTCCTTTGCAAAATTTCAATATATAAACCTAGCAAATTCAAGGCCGTCAGGAACTTAATTACCCCTGGTAACCTATCAAAGAATAACAATGTGAGCGTGGCACTCATTACAATATCCCCTTGATTATCGGCATAATCAAGCGCTTGTTTCAATAAATTCTGGATCCCCCATGGTTTCTCACTGGTCTTGTTCTTGGTGTTTTCATTGATGGCTTTTGTAAGTTCAGAAGTTGTCACTAAACTACCAGGTGCTTCATTCGAGAATTCCAGAACCTCCTTTAATTCTCTTTTCCATTCGTTCATACTTTCTGCCCTACTATGGTGTATCGAACTCCTTCTTCCTGTAGTTGACCCACTTCCAATAGGGTTCGAACTATGTGAGCCGGCACCACTGAAAGCCCCAGCAAACCTAGAACTGCCAGCACTTCTAGACATACCTATGCTCAGTGATAATGAATTCATCACTGCATTATTCATCACATTGAAGTTTTCATTGTCCAAATCTTTAGGTGTATGCAAGCGTGATAATGATCTCTGACGGTTGATATTAGCACTTTTGCCTTCTAAACTATTCAGGTGACTTAATCTCTTCATTACAATAGGAGCGGTTGCATTTGTACCCTTATTCACCTCAGACAGTTCGAGTCCCTCGTCTTCGTCATCAACAATTGCATTTTCATTTTCGGCGGTATGTACATATTGTTTATTCTTATGCATAGCGCTCTTTGAAGTCGTTGGACTAAGACTGGTAGTAAAACTATGTGCTCTACTTTGATGGATAAGTTCTTTTAGATTATGAGAAGAAGAGTTTCGCCGGCTGTCGAAACCCAATCTCGGGATTTTCTCGTGCACCAACGATTCGACACTATTTGCTTTATCCGACTGGATACCAGTTCCGCCGTAGTTAGTTCGCAGGGATGAATTCGAGTTGAATGAACTGGCAAAGTTACCAAGTTCAGACAGGATCGATTTCAGGTCGTGCTTCTCGTTAATTGAATGGGACGTTTGATGTTCTCCTTCTTGTTCATTTTCTGGTAGCTCAACATTTATATTGGGCTCTACTTGTTCGACTTGTTCGGCAAGGCTTACAGCCAAAATCTTCCATATTTGGCCATCTCTTAACCGGTCAAAATTAGTGGCAACACAGGCATTCAAATGACACACTTCTATCAAATTGAACCCGTCGGGCACGCTGGTTAAATAATCATGAGCCAATGATTCAAATAGGATATCATCATTGAGCGGTAATGGTAGCGAAAGCGGGATAACATAGGGAGATGCATGGCTAACCGAGATTAGTTTCCTCTGTGATGTGGCGGCCGAAGAAGGTATCGGTGATCCACCATAGGAATTTCCTGAGTCCACTGTTGATTGTGAAGGGTTCCTGCTCAATCGAGGACGGTACGATTGGTCTAATCCCGTCACCATTCCATAGCTCGTTCGTAAACTTGAGGATAAGTCGCCCATGACATTGCTACCACGGCGTTGTGGTACTGGTGAAGGGGATTTGGCAGGATTGTGGGTGAGGGTTCGATGAAGACTAGGTTTTTCCAGAGGCGAATGGCCCACCGAAGATGAAGGGAAAATATTATTGATGGCCACTGGAATTGAACCCGTCAATGGTTTGACGGGGATGGGATAATCTAGAGACATCGGTTTGTGTTCATCAATGGGGGTATTTTCAAAGCTAAACGCTTGTTCGGAGTCGTCATCGAAATCGGGCTGTGACGATTCGTTGTCAGTTAATTCATATTCGTATTTCTCTTGATTGACAAAGGCAAATTCACCAATCCCATGTTTCCACGCGAGGGACACCGTAGTTAATTCTTGGAGCGGAATCTTGACATTTGGTTGGGGGTAAGGTAAATCCAAATCATAAGTGACAAAGGTATTTGATTTAGTTAAAGTCCATAGTTTCCTCGAATTAGAATGCGGCCAAATGAAGTTTTGAAAAGGTTTATTTGTTGGAGTGGTGATAATTTCTTTCGGTATAAATTTCCGACTCAAGTTATAAATGGAAATTGTCGAATCATCATTGAGGTACAGACAAGCGAAATCGTAATTGTAAAGCGAGTTCCCCGGGGTGGTAGAATGGAGTGATTCACGATCTTCATACGAAACAGCATCATCATATCTATCCAAATCTACATCATGATGATGATCGTTGGGGTAATTATTCCATCTTACCTTCATGACGGGACTATAAGTAGTAATCATATGTTCCAGGGACAATCGCGACGTTCCTGGCGACGAGTCGCCGTAGTTCCAGACGCACATTTTCTGGTCTCTGCCCCCAGTGACGACATATTCCTGTTCAGGATGGATGTGTAATGATAATGCCGGCCCGGTGTGGATATTCCATTTCCGTTCTGGCCCGTGGAATGCGCGTAGGTCCAGTTTGCACAAAGCGCCCGAGTCGTGCACCGAGAGAATGGTGGTTTTGTTGCGCACAGACGAATGTGGGGAGTACTGGCACGAGCGCAAGGGGTCAGCGTGGGTGCTGGGCAGGATCGTGAGCATGGGTTTGGCGGTGTTTGAGCGCAAATCCCATAATTTTATAGTACCATCTTGTGATCCCGAAATGATTTGTTGTGGCGATTCTTGGGGTGATAACTGACCAACAAAGTCGACTGAATTGATAGTTCTCTTATGGTCTATTAGTTTATGGGTTAGTTTGGAAGTACCATTATTGTTAATGTGGTAGACAGATACTTGACCTGAAGATAGTCCACATACTAAAGTATCATTGTGCGCCTTGACAGTATTAATATTATTCAATTTCGAAATTGCAGTTCGCGAGTGTAGCCCTTGATCCAAGATATTTATATCGTAAATAACTTTATGAGTATCATCATTTAGTAATAGCAATTGTAAGTAATTCTTACCCCCAATGATAACTTGAGTATTTATATCTTGATACGAAGAAGAAGACGAAGGAGAGGAAGGTAGAGCAATTGTATTATTCAATTGCGTCAAACTGATAACTTCTCGATCGCATTGGTAGTATAACTTATCTTGGTAGTCAAACAAACGAGATTTAGTCGAATTGATCGATGAGTTGGGTGGAGAACTCGAACTATCCTGCGATGCACTTAAGTTGCCATATATGTTAAAAGCAAACTTGGCCAAGTTCAGTTTGGCAGCGTTGTGTGATGCCATAGAACTATGCCAAAGAAACCTATACCTTCATACCCTGTAAAACCAAAACCAAAATTCAACTGTCGTATAAAATATAAATCACATGATAATGTCGTAAGTTTTGACAAATTGACAAAATTAAAAATCAAAATGTCACATTCTAAATTAGTTGATTTCATATTACCCGGTTGTTGTTTGTTTGGTTTACGTTTGTTTTACGGGGTTTGGACATACGGGGTTTAAATTGGGTTATATTCTACAATACTAATGACCTTTGGGTTCGGATTGATTTCTAAATTATTATACCTTGGTAAAACTATGGCCCAGGTTGGTCTTGCGATAGGTGTATTGGCAGTGGCTGGGTTATACCAGTTCCAGTCTTCTCTAATCTACCCATCAGGTTTGAACGATGGAAGGGGTTATTGCGCTACGCCAGAAGAGTACGATATGCCCTACGAGCTAGTAAACTTAACCACTAAAGATAACGAAACTTTACAATGTTATTCTTTACTTCAGGATAGACATGATCCTACTTATACCAATAAAACGGTATTGATCCTTTCTCCTAACGCAGGTAATATAGGACATGCCCTACCCATTGTTGCCCTTTTCTATAATACCTATAAATATAATGTGTTTATATATTCTTACCGAGGGTATGGTAAATCTACTGGATCACCTAGTGAGCATGGATTAAAAATTGATGCGGACACAGTGATGGATTATTTGGGAAATCATGACCAGTATGCAGAATCTTCCCTAGTACTTTATGGTAGATCTCTAGGTGGTGCGGTGGCTATATATATTGCTGCCACTAGAGGTCAACAAGTACAAGGGTTGATTTTGGAAAATACATTCTTGTCGATAAGAAAGACTGTGTCGCATATTTTTCCAATATTAGGGGTGTTTTCCCCGTTTGTACACCAGCATTGGGACCTGGAGTCGTTGTTGCCTAAAGTTCTGACGAACATTCCAGTGCTATTAATGAGCGCCAGGAAGGATGAAATTGTGCCTCCGGCGCATATGGATAGGATTAGAGTGTTGTTGGAGGGGAATGATTTGCAGTTTTTTGGGTATGACAATGCGACGCATAATGATACCGTGGTTCAGGAGAGGTATTGGGAGAGGGTCCATGGGTTTATGAGGGAAAAGATAAACCCGAGAGGGTATTAGATCATCCAGAAGGCTAGTATTAGAGGGATGATTACGGTAAATGCTAGTTTTAGATCATCCCGCAAGAATATGTTTTGGATTTTTCCATGGGGATGGATATTAGATCGTCCGGAAGAGATGATTATAGTAACTATAAGTGCTAGCTATTACTAGCAGTATGAGACCAACATTAGATTATTGCTATTGTTAACGATTATAGAGTATTAGCTTATTCCACTATTATAGTATTTTGCAGAATGGTTATGATAACTAGAGTATTAGATCATTCCGTAGGAATGATTTTAACTAGAGTGTTAGATATTTCTAGACAAGGGTAGAATGTAAAGACACCTTGAATTATTGTAAAATTTCTCGTGGTGAGTGGCACAAACAACACAATGGAAGCCACTAGCCACCATCTCTCACTAAATATTTGACTCTTACTTGACCAAATCCAAAAAATCAATCTTTGCCTGATTTCAAAGAATCGATAAACCTTGAGTGCACAAATACAAACCACTAAATAACCTTTCTACACAAAACTCCACACATTGTCAATATCCATCTTGTACATGCTAGTAAATGTTGTTCCTACAATCATTCTCTGCCAAAGTGTTTCAAAGATAGGTTCTTCAAATAAATAATTAATTCATATAACCACTTTCACAACTATATATGCAATGTATTTGTATATATTTCGTGATAACTCAGTTTAAGCGCTTTGCAATCACTTCATGATAACTCTTTCGGATAACTCACTTCATGAGTATATATATTTACATCGTTCGCAATCACTTCGTGATTGTTCACTAGTGTACTCCTACATCACTTGTTCGCTATCACTTCGTGATAGCTCACTCGTGCTATTCAATACCTTCGTAATATTATAGTATACATAACTAAAGAATGCAAATACCCATTATAGCTAGTTACAATACATCCCTTATAACACAATTTGTGGTTCTGAACCTTTTTTGTTTGAAGCATCATGACTCATGAATTCAACTTTTTGTTCATCATTCAATTGCAAGACCTTCTTCAATCTTTCACCCAAAGTTCTTAATCTGGCGTCATCGCAATCTCTAGTCCAGATACCAACTCTATAAGCTTTAGCTCTGATATTTAACACAATCCCGTTGACTTCATTTTCATCATCTTCGATAGTTTCACCAATAACAGCTAATAATCCTCTTAACCATAAGTCGTTAATAATAGGGGAAGCATCTCTTTTATTGTTGAAAGAGAAGGCCCATTTACCACCTTTACTGTTTTGTTCATCTTCCCATTCAGGTCTGATACCTTCTTTGAATAAATGGTAATCTGATTTCAAAGGCAATTGGTTAGCGACAGGGATGGAATTGTAAATTCCCCAGAATTCTTCGACAGTAGAGAAAGTAATAACTGGTTTTAACAAGTCGTGCCAGTTTTCTGACTTGTTGACTTGAGGTTTAGTGTACCATAAGGTCCATCTAGAGTTCAAAGGATGTTTCGAGTTGAAATCCTCTTTGTTATCAAAGACAGTTTTGGTGTTGTCTAAAGACAAGTCTTCTGTTTGTTTAGTTAATTCTTCTGACATGATAAACGTATGGATCTAGATGCCGCTATAACCAATTTGAAAATTTTTACACCTCAATAAAAAAGTCGTGTGATGGAAAAATTGTGGTAAGAAAGCGTTGAAGAAGATACGGTTGAAGGAAGATAGAGAGAGAAAGGTATGTAGATGAAGTAGATAAACTATAGTAACATGTAATTTAATAACCAAACTCATTTACGTCTTCTTGTTTTTTTTTTTATCAATTTTGTTTTACCACTAACTAACACTTGATTCTACTATATACAATAACACTAGGAAACCATCAACTTAGAGTAAAAACAAAATACCCGATCTTTATTAATACAATATGAATACAAAATACCTTACCTTTTACTACCTATTAATATAATTTGTTTTAACCCGATAATCCAATAAAAATACATTTGATTTATCACACGACATCTGAATATATCCACAATAAATATAATTTTCGCCAATAAAAACCACCACCATATTTGATTATAATTAACTCTGTTGAGACATCTAGGCTAGTTGAATTATATTATTTGTATTTGTTTATTCACCCTCAGTAAATCCAGATTGGGAACTCCCAAAAAAATATTAACCAATTTGCACAATATAAATTAAACTAGTTGAAGATTTCAAAAAATAAATGAGCTAATTATAAACTAATTCGTTTATTTTTTTATATTTCTACTTCCAGCAAATAAAAATCAACCGACATTCATCCGAGATGTAGTGGCAAGTGAATATCACTAACCGTTACTCTTAGCTTTTATGGGTGTGTGATATATTGTGTACCTTTGATATATGCGCATTATAGCAACATCATTACCGCGACCCCCAATCCCCCCATATACCCCATACCACCAGCACCACCAATCCCGCCACTCAAAGTCGTCATTTCGTAGCTTCTAATATCGCCTACACTACCACTTAGCAGTCCTATACCTATAGAACCAACTTTAGCTTCGGGTACTGATCCATGTAATTGGGCAAATTTTTGGGAATAAATCGAGGCAAGTGTCATTATTACTCCATTCGTAGTCGTTGTATAGTACACAGTAGTAGCAGATACAGAAGTGGTAGCACCAGGATCTACTATCTGGGCCGATATCGCCAGTAAAAGATAGAAAAATAACATGATTGGGAATATATTTAGCAAAAACAACATGATGGGGAATATATTTAGCCCCACTGGTCTATATATATATAAATAACAATACGAATACTTAAAGCCAGTTTATTCCCGATCGGGTGTCCCCACACGATCTCAATTGGGACTACAGAAAACGTGCAGACATCAATAATAAACCTTAAATAATCGATCCACAACCAACAGATACACCACGAATAATGGCAACGCAAGACACCACCTGCATGTTGATATCATAACCACCTTCAACAATTATCAACATTTCTAGACGTTTATTGTCTACATTATAACAAAAGAGCCTACATCTAATACAAACAAAATAAACTTGCTCGTCATCGATCTTGCAGCAGCCCGAGTTTGTTCTTTTTTTAACTACCAAACTAGCTCTTTTGGTGGTTGTATACTTTTTTTACTTTTGTATATGCTATTGTAAGGAGTAGACGAGATATGTATAGACTATGGTAGGTCCCTGCAGATCCAAAACGCGCATCGTTGGATACATGTAATAAAAAATACCCCAAAGTAGAACAAAGTGGTGGTGTCGTCGCTTACACCAGTAGTCTGTTTGCCAACAGTCATCTTATATATGGTAGCAGCTGATGGTGAAATATAATAATATAATTGGTTCTTCTAATGTTGACTAAATCAAATTATTTTTGCCTTGTTTGGGGATAAGGTTTCTGGAAAAAAATCATCTTCCCAATTTGGACTAAAGCCCGGGCTAAACTTGAACAAATTTCGGTTACACCTGAGGTTTTATTTTCTCTGGAGACAATTTTGTTCAGCGAATGGTTGGTGGTATAACCGCTTATTTACATATATATCGGAATACCGGGAAGTAAAACTAAGCTAGTGAAGCAAGTCAATGAAAAGTGAATGAAATGAACATTTATCTTAACAATATTTATTGATGAAAAGTTCCTTAAATTGCTAGGTATAAAATAAGGTTAACTGCTAACTATGAGAAAACAGCTGATTAACCGTAATCTCCAGCTTATCTTTCAACATCATTCAATTTGCCTTAATTGAAGCCAACCATTTATTATCGGACTAGGTCACTAGTTTATATTACTGGTCAATTATCATAAACTTTTGCTATTCTTACCACTACATACATTAAAACATATACCCTGAGTATTAAACAAAAAGCTTCCCATATCTGTGCTTAACATCTTAATTATGAAAACTTGTTGTCTACTAAGTAGGTTAATTTCATAAGAAATTGTATAGTATAGTATAGTAAGATAAAACTTTTTCTAATTTGATTTACCACTAATGGAAATGAACTTTGACAATTACTAAAAATACTATAATACTTTACCATTATCAATTACTGTTTATATATTGTTGATGTCGGTATTGTCAATTTTGCAACCATTATCACGTGATATTTGCGACACAAAATTCAAATATTGTAGATGAGATGAGATTGGTATATAGATGAATAACTAATTAACACTAATCATGGGTAAATCATTATTACAACAGATTTCTGAATTAAAAGACCAGAAGGTGGACTATGATATTGAAGATAATGATTTAAAACAAGTTTTCAGTGATCAGGAAGATGCAAGTGATGATGAAATTATAAATGATCATTATGTACCAGTATCTAAATCAAAATTAAGACAAAAAACTGATAATGTTAACTTGGGAAGTAAATATAAAGGGAGTGTAGCTAACAGGGATGAGTTGTTCAATGATGAAGAGGATGATGAAGATGAAGATGAAGATGAAGTTGAAAATGATCAAGAAGATGATGAAGATGACGATGAAGAAGACGAGGAGGGTGAAGAAATAAATGATGAGTCTGATGCTGTTGATTTAGATGACGAGTCTGATTCTTCTGACGAAGAATCTGATTCCAAATCCAATTCTGAATTAGATCATCAAAGATCTAAATTAAAACAATTAATTACCTCCGAGAGAAAACATATAGTGAGTAGACTTTCCCAATCGGCTACAAACGATTCCTTAAAAGGGTATGCCATCCAACAACAACATAAATTCTTTGATAAATTGATAGATTCGAGGTTGAAATTGCAAAAAGCGTTAATAAATTCTAATCAGTTGCCTGTATCTCATGAAGAAGTTGATCCAGAAGCAATTTCCAATGCTAAATCCGCATGCTACAATTTAATGGACTCCATTTTCAAATTAAGAAATCAGTTGATGGTTTCAGATAATATTAGTACTCCAGTGAAATTGTCTAATAAAAGATCGTTCGATCAATATGCTTCAACTACGTCGAAGTTTGATGATAAATTATCCAAATACCGTCATGAAATCTTAGTCAAATGGTCAGGGAAAGTACAGAACTCTTCGGGTAGTAACGCCTTGAACCAGGGCAAATTCAAAGCCATCAACCAATCGTTTGATCAACAAGTCGAAAACAATTTACATGATATGGAGAGATTGATCAAGAGGACAAGATTGAACCGTCGTCAAATAACACCAATAGGGTACAAGTTGCCCGAACAACCTACAGAGATTGATGAATCTTCAGATATTCCGCAAGAAAAACCAGTCGCCACCATCACTGAAATCGACGAAATCTACGATGACGATGATTTCTACCGAGTATTGTTGAATGATTTGGTAGACAAGAAAATCCAGTCTTCAAACCCTACTACGGGGTTGACCATGTTGAAATCGGCCCAGAAAGTACAGAAATTACACAAAAATGTCGATTCTAAGGCTTCCAAAGGAAGAAAATTGAAATATACGGTCCAGGAACCGATTGCAAATTTGGAAGTGCCCCGAAACAATTGGAAATGGGACGATAATCAAATTGATGAATTCTTTGCCTCGTTATTGGGACAAAAAGTTAATATGAATGAACAAGAAGAGGTCGATGAAGATGAAATAACCGTCAACCAAGACTCTATTAAGTTGTTTGGTTAAAGATGAACCAGAGTTAGTAATATATTGTATATATATAACACAATTAGCATTTAGTATTATTTTGTAATAACCAATCATGTAGTATATAAAGTAATATTTAACACATTTAGTGAGTTTTTATTCTACAATGGAACTTACATCAATATATTATCAATGAATCTCTCTAACCTAGATTAGACTAATTCATAGGTATATATTTAATAATATGTGATATTCAATATATGTGGTTACATAGGTTATATAAAACGGTATCAATAATCTTGTAAATGGCTCTAATTACTTTTCTGGGTATATTAATCATAAATCTGGCAAGATAACTACCACATTTCAATTTTTCGGTGTATATTCTTAAGCCTGAAAATAATTTTGATATGACACTATCTATTGGTAAGTCATGATCAGGGGGTAAAAATATCGAAAGTGTTAGATGTGTTACATAATGATCAATGTCAGTATGGTAAAAGGTAACCATATAGTCTTTACATAATAAAATCTTAATTAACTAATACAAGTATACTACTTCATCAGGCAGTCTAGCGAACTAATAATGACGCAATGCAGTCTGGATCCGTCAGACAAAAATAATCGGATATAACAATAGGGGAAGCAAATGCAGAAGAAAAAAAGACGTGGATTGATAGCAATAGACGAAGAAAAAAATGGTTCTGGATTGTCAGCAAATGTTAGAACAATAGTTCTGTAATGAACAATACAAATAATAACCAAGGTATGCACAAAACCCAATAAATCGATGAGATCATGATTAAAGTTTAACTTCTGACTCCTTAATCATGAGGTAGATGACCTACTCCGGATGGGGATAACTTGAAGTCCGATAAGATAAGACAAGGCCGGAGTAGAACAGAAGGGGGAGTAGCAACGGTTTATAGCCATTACATAAAATTCACGACACCAGACAATACAATGCAATGAAGACAATATAATACGATAACCTGTTATTTGTAAGATCGTCGCCATTAACCAGTATTAGCAATGGAATGATTCAATCATAAGTATCCCTACATAAATAACCTTATCTCTCGCTTGACTCAGCAACTGTGGTAGTTTCACTTGGCAGTTGACAATATTATTATTCGTCATGCGATGGTTATGAGGATTAAGGAGTAATTATTTTTCACATTTCATATATATATAAGCAGAGATGAATAATGAAATATGAAATTATCAGGAAAATCATCCTTATTTATATATGATTTCAAATTATGTCCCATACTTGTAGTTTAATTGTTGACAAAGAGAAACAAAAGAATTTACCTCTTCAAGGGTACTTGGTTTATAAAGATTGGCAAGAACAAGAGGAAAAAGAAGGACGGTACCATCATCGGAGAAACTCTATAGCGATTAAGTTTGGTAAACCAGTGGAAGTAAGCAAGTGAAACAAGCACAAGTTCATCTCATTCACTTATACTTGTTAACTTTTACTTGAATAAGGTGTCATGGTGTTCATAGCTACTTCAGTTGGTACCACTCCTATTCCACCTTCCCGTTTTTGTGTTGCCGATGGTTTAGCAAAGTTTAATTTTTTCGCGTTTGGGGGGAAGCGGTGGATGATTGATCGTGTGATTCATGTATGACCATGGAATGGATGCACCGGAACAAATTAACATCCAACCATTAATTAATACATCAACCCACGATCATATAATTACCATCTGATCAACATATAATCACCCTAGTAATTAATCCTTTCCCCCTCCGGTTATAAACTTTTTTGGCTGACTTTGTGCGAAATCTGGGGTAAAAAAATATCGAGACAATGATGTTGGAGACACACGTTAATTATCATCACTCATTCCATTTGGTGGACTGACATATGCTGGCATATGTATGAATCAAACACCATATCATCAATTTTAATATTTACAATAGTTTACCCCCTAATGTCCACAAACCCAGTGGAAGAACATAAGTCATGCAAACTATCGGGTATAGTTTCCAGGCTAAACTTTTTATTTATCCTGCCTCGTAGGCTTGTATATATATTCATATCAATAAATAAATGTTAATTAGGCTTGTCCCATCAATGGTCGTATATGTATTATTATTTTATGTTGCAAAAAATATATATTTTATTATTTATCAATGGTCTAACAGGACCTTCTTAGGGTAAATTAATATAATTGAACCAGTGACTAATTCATCTCCAGATTATGTTTCTATGTTAATGTCGTCTATGTAACTGTCTCGCCCTTTGGTTTTACATCACCACTGGTATATCGTCTAGTACTCTCCCGCATTTTATATCTTTGGTGAAACTTTATAAGTATCTCTGTTTATGAGACTTTCTTCCATAGTGCTCTATCTATTGTCTTCACCATACCTTCCAGTAAACATATTGCCTCTGCAAGACTATTCTGAGCATTTTTATCACCTTGGCAAGAATATCTTGTATGTCCCTTGAAGGGATCTAGTTCATCAATACATTATCAATTAATCATCAATAATATAACTCGCTTCTCTCGAAATAGGACTACATTCTATCTCACCACTTCGTGGCTAGTATTCGTATAACTCGCTTCGCTCGTTATACTTTACGTTCCAAAATAAATATTATCAATAAACCGGTTCCGGAAAATCCAATTCCCATCTTTAAACCCCTCCTGATTGTACCATTTATCGTCATCATTGATACTACTCAATTTTCCAATGATAATATTAACCTTTGGAAACACATGCATGATTCTCCTCAATCCCAACTCTGTTGATAAGTAAGTGGTAATGATGATATCTTCTTGCTTAATTCCATGATCCAACAATATTTGAATAGCCATAATGGATGCTGCCCCACTGATAATCTGCGAATCAAAAAGCAACACTTTTTTGCGACCACACTGGCTAAAAAGTTTAATTGGTAGTGACTCAAAATGTAATTTCGGTTCCCCTGTTGTAGAATCCGATTGAATTAACAATTTTCCAATGGAAATATCTCTAAACGTCCTTTTTATCGACGTCATGAAACAGTCACCAGATCTGATAATACTAACAGCAATGATTGTGTAGACTGGAGTCAATCCAGAAAATCTGGCAGCCTTTGTAGTCAATTCCACCAGTTCAAACGTATCAATGAACTGACTACAGGCCAGTTCAATCAACAAACTCGACACTCTGTCGAAATAAAAAATAAAATCATTCCTCGAAGTGTTTTGGTCAAACAAGATAGAATTGATCCCAAGGGTTTGATTGGTAATTGGTAGGAATTGAATATTATCACATTTATCCACATCTAGATCAATCTTTCCAAGTGAACGTAAATGCAGCACATGAGTTATTGACTTCATATACAATTGTTTCTGAACATGCTGGATCATTAAATCTATAGCTATTGTATTATCTAACCCTCTTGGTATGATTAAATCAGCATTATTCATTGTTGGTTGTACATGTCTCACTGCATTAGGTTTTACAAAAGTTTCCCACTGTTTCATGGCACCAGGTAAATCACGACCACGGTACAATATATCCCTTGTCAATCTACGTGCCAAACAAATATCTAAGTCGGTATCGACAAAGATCTTTAGATCCATAAGATCTAATAATCTAGGATCATAGAGTGCGTAGATCCCTTCTATGATAATAACATTGGCACCATAAATAGTCGTTGTTTTTTGAGTGCGATTATGGTTTACAAAAGAGTATACTGGTATTTGTGTTCTTTCCCCCCGTTTCAACTGTGAAACAGTTGAAACTAGTAAATCTAAATCTAGCGATTCCGGAGTATCAAAGTCAAAATTATTTTCAAAAGCTAATTCGCGTTCCTCTTGAGTTAAAGGATTATAGAAATTATCAAAACTGAGCAACACCGTCCAGGGTTGATTTATTTGAGAAATGATTTGTTGAGATACTGAAGTTTTTCCAGAACCAGAATTACCAGCAACACCTATTATATAAGGTTCAGTCCATGGTGGAATATAAGACAGAGCCACATGATCTGTCTGTTCAGCCATTGATAGAAACAACAATTATTGTTAGATATTAACCTGGGTGCAAAACGTTTATCTATAATGTCGTAAAAAATAATGTCGCAACATTTCTCTAACTAACTATATACACAACCAGTGCAGATATTAAATGATTTATTCCACCCAGTGTAAGTTATCTTGTTAGGATAAAGGGAAATACGAAAAGTTAAAAATTCTTCTACCTGTTTGTTTAGGTTCTTAAACCCATTTCAACAATTTGTGTTTATACTGTATTTGAAGTTGTAGAATGTATTTGGAATATGATGGAGGTATGAAATACTTTATCTATAGATTAGTTTGATATATTGTCACATGCTTTAAATCATGTGATTATCATATATTTCAGGAACATCTACAACTAGACTAACATTAAACAATGCTGGTACAAACAGGGACGGGGAAAAGAAGGAGAAGATTAGATGACGAGGATGATGAAGAGATTACAGTGGGGGAACAGGTAGTAGAAAAGGAAGAGGTGAAAGAAGATACAACTGTAGTTCCCACAGAGTCCATAGAAGTGAAACGAGATGAGTCGAGGAAGAAGTACTTGCAACAACGTCAACAGAAGAAATTAATAGAGTTGGAAGAGGAGATTGCTCATTTTGATAAATCAAAATTGAGTAATCCCTCAGTTAAGAAGGAGTATGAAAGGAAATTACTAATTCTAGAGACAATTAAATCAGCTATACTGGCTAATGATCCAGACCAGGAGTATAATATGTTGGATAATGTAGATACTAGAAAGAGGAAGTATGAATTGCTTCATGAAAAGTCTAATTATGCCGATTCCTCAAAAAAATATGATAATTCATGGGAATCAGAACAGTTGAATAAGGCGAATCAGATTTTGAAAATAGATACTGACAAGATTAATTTACCAGACCTGGGTAATTATGAATATGTCTTTGATGATAGTCAATTTATAAATTATGTGCAGGATGAGGGGCTAAAGGGGGATGGTGATGGTGATGAGGTTTCGGAAATAACCCAATCTGGTCCATCTATTGCCGCCGTCCGGAAATCGCTTCCTGTTTATCAGTTTAGAGACCAGTTTCTCTCTTCGATAGAAACTAATCAAGTGTTGATTGTTGTTGGGGAGACGGGGTCCGGTAAGACTACACAATTGCCGCAATATTTACATGAAGCGGGTTATTCTAAGGGGAAAGATGGTCAGAAATTGATTGTTGCATGTACCCAGCCGAGGAGAGTGGCTGCAATGTCGGTTTCGGCGAGAGTGGCCCAGGAAATGGATGTGAAGTTGGGGGGTGAAGTCGGTTACACTGTCAGATTTGACGATAAATCGTCCGATTCTACAATCATCAAGTACTTGACAGATGGTATGTTACTACGCGAGTTTCTCAACGATCCAATGTTGACAAATTATGGCGCTATCATGATTGATGAAGCCCATGAGAGAACTATATCGACTGAGGTGCTATTAAGTTTGCTTAAAGATATAATTTTGGCCAGAACAGATTTGAAACTAATTATTGCTTCAGCGACGATCAATGCTGAAAAGTTCTCCACGTTCTTTGGTAACGCACCTATTTTGAATATTCCTGGGAGAAGATTCCCAGTGGATATTCATTATACCAAGAACCCCGAAGCTAACTACATTCAAGCCGCCATCACCACCATTTTCCAAATCCATTTGACTCAACCTTTACCTGGGGATATTTTGGTATTCCTAAGTGGACAAGAAGAAATTGAAACAATGGAAACGGCATTGAATGAATCGATCCAGAAATTAGGGTCGGAGATTAAACCGATGATTATTTGCTCAATCTATGCTAATTTACCTACAGATTTACAAGCTAAGATTTTCGAGCCAACACCTCGAAATACCAGGAAAGTGGTCTTGGCCACGAATATCGCAGAAACATCAATCACCATCGATGGCATTGCCAACGTAATTGATCCAGGGTATGTCAAACAAAATATATATAACCCACTCTCGGGGATGGAGAGTTTGGTCGTGGTGCCCTGTTCACGAGCATCAGCAGATCAACGTGCCGGTAGAGCTGGGAGAGTGGGGCCTGGGAAATGTTTTAGGCTATACACCAAATGGTCGTTTTACAATGAATTGGAACTAAATCCCCAGCCAGAAATATTGCGAGTTAATTTAATCAGTGTGCTATTGTTACTATTATCTCTTGGGATTAACGATTTAGTTAATTTTGATTTTATGGATAAGCCAAGCTCAGAGGCGATCATCAAATCGTTGGAGTTGTTGTATGCATTAGGGGCCCTCAATCATCAAGGTCAATTGACCAAGACAGGCAGAAAAATGGCAGAATTCCCCGTCGACCCCATGTTTTGTAAATGCTTGATTGTTAGTGCAAAATTAGGCTCACTTCAACTGATACTATCGATAATCACCATGTTGGGCGAAAGTGGGAACCTTTTTTATCGGCCCAAGGATAAACGAGAACAAGCAGATAAGCAAAAGGAGAAGTTCACGCATGAATTGGGGGACCATTTCACTTTACTAAATATTTGGAATGAATGGGTCGATACTGGTTACTCCAATCAATGGTGTGAAGACAATTTCATACAATACAAATCGATGAAACGTGCGAAAGATATCAGATCTCAATTGGAAAGGTTGTGTACCAAGATTGGTATCGATACCTCCAAGCCAGACGATGAAAATAATGATTACGCCATTCAAAAATCTATAGTGTCTGGATTCTTCCCCAATATTGTAAAACTTTCCAAAATGGGAGACTCATACAGACGTTTGAAACAGAACCAAGCTGTTTACATCCATCCATCTTCATCAATGTATTCAATCAAACCGCCTCCTAAATTATTGTTATATCATGAATTGGTATTAACCAGTAAAGAATTTATGAGAAATTGCATGATTTTAAATGATGACAAGTTAGTAACTAACTATGGTGGTCATTATTTTAATAGTAAAGATCTAGATAGTATCTCTAAAAAGTAATAGACAATCATTAGTTCATAATCTTGTATATAGTCACGTGGATTTTGTCAAATCAAGCCCATCAAGAGATGTAGTAAAGACCAAGAGTAGTTAAACATGCTAATATGAGGATACGGCACTTAAGACTACGAACAAGTGTTTCCATACAGCCTGTTAGAAGACTTAATCAGATATACGGTGATGTTCGATTGAAATTTGATATGGAAAATATGGACTCATCGGTCGGGTCGATGGACAAGATTCTAAGTATATTGAAAACCCATGGCGACGATCGACATCGAGATTATTCACAATTGAAAGTATTCGATGCGGTATATTTAGCAAAATTCACTCATAATTTTGGCAAATTAGTCACTCGAGCTCGAGCTTTGACAATGATTACAGTTAGAGGTATATTTCTAAAACATCCGGAATATGTAAATGATTATCCATATAAAATCAATGAATTATTAGAACGAA
Source organism: Candida sp. Y128-05E (assembly GCA_037042355.1). Lineage (NCBI taxonomy): Eukaryota > Fungi > Ascomycota > Pichiomycetes > Serinales > Debaryomycetaceae > Candida > Candida sp. Y128-05E. The sequence goes on along the minus strand of JAXQKE010000053.1, from coordinate 36,148 downwards.
TATCAAAGGATATCGAACTGACGCATCATCCAAAAAGGCATGCATTTTTCAATGTAATCAATCCCAATCAAAGTTTAACTTATAATCAATCGATTGCTCGATATTACCTAATGAATGATGTCCATTGTTTGCATCGAGTATATGCCGATGTCAGAAGTGTACTTAGTACATTTATTGGTCCCATTGCTGATGATGATTTTCATTTGCCGTTGGTGGAAATTCCCCCTCATCATAATCGTCGAGGTCGAGACCCTTTGGCAATCACAACCACTGAAGTCAATGTTTTCCAAAGAGGTCGAGAAACAAATATGTTTGTATATATCCTAAAAGACAAGAATGTTATTGATCAAAGTATTATCAAATATCATCAAAAACATGGCCATGCTAAAACCGATGCTAAATTCATCATGGGAAATATGAATGTCATGGAACTAGAAGGACAATTGACTTTTGAAATGCTATTAAAAAAGATATTGCTTAAAAGTTTGGCCGAAAGGGCTGAAAAGGTCGTATCCGAAGACACTTATAGTTTCCAACGATTAGAACAAAAACAGGAGAAAAAACGATCGAAACGACTCGAAGCTAATTGGAAATCAAACCAAAAGAAACGATCGAAAACTATCAAAAAGAGGTTTGAAAAATTAAGGTTTTGGGACAATGTTGATGCACCCGGTGCAGACAATTATAGTGTACCCAGGTTAATCGATAATCTGGCATGTCATACCCCGAAACCGGTGGAACAGATTAAATATGTCACGGTGCATGCCAATCCAGCAAAACATCCAGATTTGATTGAACTGGAGGAGTGGGAGCGATTACCCGACTTTGTCAATGATTGTGATTATTCCAAGATTAATTGTAATTTGATCATTGATAAATTATTAAATGATGAAAAATTAGTAATGAAAATTAAGGCGCTTGTGGCTTACAAGTCAGGATTGCACCAAAAAATCTATTACAGTTATAATTATAAACGATCATTGGCAAAATTCAAATTTGACGAATATCCCAGTAAAATGTATTTTGCCGACTTTTCCAAGCAAGATAATCAAATCATTGAAATGTATAATGATCATTTCGATCGATTTTTCGGTAGGTACTATTTCGCCAGTCCTCCCAAGGCCGAGCAGTGGTTCTTGAACTTTTTATTTGCCTACGAAGCATTACCCGATTTAATTAATGATACATTACTACAAGAGGCCGTTGATGATTATAAATTAAAGATTAGAGATTGTCAATTAGAAAGTGCTCTGAAATTCCGAGAGACCAATAGTAATCCCAGGTACAGCGAAGAATTGGCAGATACCAGAAAGTTCATTGCTGAGTATACCCCTCGCGATAGAAGTATTGAAGAATCGTTTGAGTAAGAGGAGCGAAATACTGATACGAGAAATATGGGTTGAGGGTAGCAGCTGTGTCATCGAAAATACATTTAAAAAAAGGGCCACAACAATATTTACATCATAGATTGTACAAAGAATCATGAAAACCAAGTATATATTAACTATTTAACACCGAATACCATACCAAAACCAAATATTCACCGAAATAACCGAATAGGGATGAAATCTTTTTGCAGAGGAGTGGAGGTTAAATAGTTTTCGTCGATGCAAGTGGCTGCAACCTAGAAGATGCTGCAAATGGTTACACAATAGATTGACATGACGGTGGTCATGACCACCTGTCAGGGGGCAAACCGATGAAATCACTGTTGCCATGCAAGTTTCAGGCACAAATTGGATTTGTACCTGAAATACCACCTTTTAAAGTTTTGCGGGTGCCCCCCACAGGAGAACAGCATTAGTACCTTGTGAAGTGGGCAATGTCTTGCAATATTAACTCAGCCAACACATATACAAAGAGATGCTCTTTACAATATCTCCAACTCAAAACTTATATTTCCAAAGCTACAGATAGTATTAGCCACCTATAATTATGGCATTTGTGACATCATTTCAAACGTAAATAGTTCTATAGCTACTTAAGCAACTACGTGAAGATTAAATCTAATATACCCCTAAAAAAATCAGATTGACAACAAGTTACAAGTGGGAACTTTAATTAAACATACGTATCTTACATGAACGGTTATATTGTATGAGAGTTAGTTTCCCTGTGCTCTATTGTTCTTTTGAACGAATATGTAAAGAATCATGTGAGGGGAATAGAATGTGACGTGGTACAAAAGAAGAAATATATTGTAAGCGGAGATAAAATTCCTACTATGTAAAATAGCTAACAAAACAGTCCAATAAATAAAATGTACCCTGACAATTCCATATCTGAATAGGATGAGTGTATAATTAATCTAAACTACATCAACCACTAGTTAAACGTAAATAAGTTCTGTCGTACGATCTTAGAGTATGGGTCGATTCAGGTTAAATATGATATAAATTAATTAAATGAAATATATCACATAAGAAACAGGCGGTGTTTAAAACATATCCACTAATAACCAATACTCGTCAATTGATTAATAGATCATAGCCATACTGAAGTAATTAATAAAGGCGCAAGAGAAGAGTAGTGATTCCAAAGGGTCTAGAACGTCTTTTCCTGATTTAGTGGTAAACAAAAGTTTACGTAAGCCTCAATCCTTAAAACTTAAAACGCGGTTTTTAAAACAAGCGAGACAAAACTAATGAGAAGAGATAAAAGGAAATGATAGAGTAAGAAAAGATATAATATAGTTAATATAGGTAATATATTATATCTCTACATCATCTCTCCCAATGTTCATCACCTGTTCTTCTTGTTCTTGTCTTTTGTTTCAGTGTAGATCTTTTTTTTTTTGCGCTTTCTTTGATTTACACGTTAAAAAAAAAAAAAATTACCTGTTTTTTCCTTGGGAGCTCTCATTTCTTTTTTTTTGAAACAGTTCGATTTTACAACACTTGGGTTTTTATTGGTTTCACCACTATACTTTCTTTATACACCATATGTTGCCTTTCATTTTCATAGTCCTAGCTCCTTTGGTTCTAGCTGACACTCAACTCGCTTGTGTCAATCTGGTGGGGTCCTCTTCTTTACAAGGAACTTCCACTTACCAAACTGCCTCTCTGTGCAGAGACAGTTGTTCAGGTTCTCCCTATGTTGGCCTCAGGAATGGTAACCAGTGTTATTGCTTATCAGAGTTCCCAGAAACAGAATCAGCCGATTCCTGTAATGTTGTTTGCGCCGGTTATGGTCAAGATATGTGTGGGGGAAGTTCCGACTACTCAGTTTATGTTGGTGATGGTTCAGGGAGTATTACTACTCCAGAAGAAGCACAAGCGGTATTAGGGGATGATAATGATAATGATAGTGATAGTACTAGTACTAGTACTAGTGCTGCCAGAAGTACAAGTAGCACAAGTAGTACCGCAGGTACTACTTCTAGCACTTCTTCTACTGCTACTACTTCTTCTACTAGTTCTACTTCTACTAGTTCTACTTCTACCAGTTCTACTGATACTACTTCTAGTTCTACTAGCTCTACTAGTTCTACTAGTTCGACCAGTTCTACTAGCTCTAGTTCTAGTTCCAGTTCTTCTTCTGCCACCACTTCACAGACAAACGCCCAGGTTACGGTGATAACCCTGACGGGTGTTAATAACGGTGCTACCACAACAATCATCCAAACAGCTACTGCAACATCGCCACAATCTAGTCTGTCGTCTCTGGAGTCTGCTAGTTCCACTGCCGAGCCTACCAATAATCAATCGAAAAATAATACTGGTGCTATAGTCGGTGGAGTTGTCGGTGGTTTGGCGGGGTTGGCCATTATCATTGGTGCTATTTTCTTCTTCTGTAGGAGGAATAATGATGATGACGATGATGATGAAAAGGATTTGGTCGATAGGAGTAACACTGCCAGGTCGCAGAAGAATGGGTTGGATATGCCTATAAATAATCCATTTGATCATCCTAATGATTTGTTGACAAATAGAAGTGATAGTACGAAGATGACAGATCCTAGGTTGAATCCGGTCATGATGGGAAGAAAGAGATTGAGTGAGGGCAGTTTGGCCGATGGCGAGGATTATTCGAGGAAGATATTGCATGTTGCCAACCCCGAATATTAGATCATCCCGAAGGGATGGTTACGATAGCTACTAGTTTCAGATCATTCCGAAGGGATGATTACGGTAAATGTTAATATTAGATCATTCCGAAGGGATGATTTCGATAACTTCCAGATTCAACTACCAGATTCCCATAACACCAGATTCCCATAACTACCACATCATTTTAATGTAATGATTCATTCTTTAACAGGCAATAATAGCATCAGAGCATTCACGATCAAGTAAAAGTGTCAAGATTGGATAATTTAACGGGATGATAATAACTGCCAGATCTACCAGACAATAATTCGAAAGGATGACTACGATACATGCTAGTATTAGATCATATCGAAGGAATGATTATGATAAGTACTAGTGTTGGTCCCCGAAGGGATGATAATTGTGAATACCGGAAATAACTGCAAAATAGTAATAACTACCAGATCAATTATTTAGAAACAAGTTTGAACAGTGTTTGTATTGGGCCGCTTGAAGAGATAATAACAATTACTACTAGCCTGAGATTATGTCATTCATTCACTAACAGGCCAAACATCAAAAGTCATCAGATCATTCACAAAAAGTTAAATGTGAACGATAATTACATATACCATATAATTGCTAAGGCAAGACATCAACAATGACAGTATTAGATAATTTGACGGATCATTGAATTCATCTACCACTGGCAACACCACATGGGTTGGGAGATACTACTATACATTTTCCAACTAATTATAAAATAACTTAAAATAACAAACAATTATGTATTATACTATATTTTTTTTTTCTAATTGGGATTGAGATTTTATTTAGATATATAACGGTGTAAATGTTGTATACGAGATTAATGTTTAATAAGTGTAGAGTAGAATAATTAATGTTACATGGAATTCATAAACTTAGTTTATTCTCCATTGCCGGGTAATGTTGAGTTTATGGTTTTATTTGTGTTAACCCTCAATGCGATAAATCTAGTTTTATGAGATCACCAAATGTTGCAACAGCATTTAATGAGTGGTATCAACTACAATTTATTATTATTCATCATATATTAAACAAATAAGAACCGAAATTATAACTATGGAAATGAAAAAAAAAAGGTTTCTTTGGAATATAAATATCCATAATCAATTGATCTGGATTGCGTGGAGAACTGGGGTATAAATTTATAGAGCGTACTTTTAGTACTAGAGTAAGATGGCAGCTGCACCTAGAATGATAGCACCAATCGAGTATCGAGCGGAATTGGCTCCACCGTCTAAAGTGGAAACAGTAAATGATGGTCCTTCTATTGATGTTGTGGGACAACTAGTACCTTCGCAGGTTGGACTGATAACTGAGGTGGGTGTAGAAATACTATAAGTATTACACTCATCACCTTGACATATGGTTGCTGTGGTTGATACGGTAGTGGTTTCACATCCTTCACCTTCACAAGAAGGTGGTGTAGTATCGGTTGGAACTGGTGTAGTATCGGTTGGGACTGGAGCAGTATCAGTTGGGACTGGAGCAGATGTTGGTGGAATTGGATTAGTTTCAGATGGAACAGGTTCACAATCAGTGATGATGGTTGTGCAAACAGTGGTTGGTTGTGTTTGGCAATCAGTGGAGTCTTCACCGTAACAGGTGGTGAATGAGTCAGTAGAACAGGTAGTCATCACACTGGTACAAATAGAATCAGTAGGTGGAACAGATATTGGTGGAATTGGATTGGTTTCACTAGTTGATGGAACTGGAATAGAATCAGTTTCACTGGTTGGTGGAACTGGTGTAGTATCAGTTGGTGGAACACTAGATGGTGGAATTGGATTAGTTTCACTAGTAGATGGTACTGAGGTAGAAGGAGCAGGAGTGGTATCACTGGTCGATGGAACTGGTGTAGTTTCACTAGTTTCACTAGTAGGTGGAACACTAGATGGTGGAAGTGGATTAGTTTCACTGGTAGATGGAAGTGGAGAAGATTCACTGGTAGATGGAATAGAACTGGATGGTACTGGCGATGATTCACTACTAGATGGAACTGGCGCTGATTCACTGGTTGATGGCACTGATGTAGATGGAACTGGAGATGATTCACTAGAATCACTGGTTGGTGGAACACTACTTGGTGGAATTGGATTGGTTTCACTAGTAGATGGAACACTGGTTGGTGGAATTGGATTTGATTCACTTGTTGATGGAACTGAAGTTGATGGAACGGGAGATGGTACTGGAATACTATCACTAGTCGATGGAGCTGGTGAACTTTCACTGGTTGATGGAACTGAAGTAGATGGTGGAATTGGATTCGATTCACTAGTAGATGGAACTGGTAATGATTCACTAGTAGTTGGAACACTAGATGGTGGAATTGGATTCGATTCACTAGTAGATGGAACTGGAGAACTTTCACTGGTCGATGGAGCTGGTGAACTTTCACTGGTCGATGGAACTGGACTAGTTTCGCTTGTTGGTGGAACTGGTGTAGTTTCGCTGGTCGATGGAACAGGAGATGATTCACTAGTAGATGGTTCTGGCGATGATTCACTAGTAGTTGGAACACTGGTTGGTGGTATTGGATTTGATTCACTTGTTGATGGAATGGGAGATGATTCACTGCTTGTTGGAATGCTAGATGGTGGAATTGGATTGCTTTCACTGGTTGATGGAACTGATGTAGATGGTACTAGCGATGATTCACTGGTAGATGGTACTGGCGATGTTGCACTAGAAGATGGTATTGGTAAAGATTCACTAGTAGATGGAATTGAAGTAGATGGAACCGGAGTGGTATCACTAGTATATGGAATTGAAGTAGATTCACTTGTTGGTGGTACACTACTTGGTGGAATTGGATTGGTTTCACTAGTTGATGAAGTAGATGGAACTGGAGATGATTCACTAGATTTAGTAGTTGGTGGAACACTACTTGGTGGAATTGGATTAGTCTCACTCGTAGATGGAACTGAAGTAGATGGTACAGGTGATGTTTTACTGGTAGATGGTACTGGCGATGTTTCACTCGTCGATGGAACTGGACTAGTTTCGCTAGTTGATGGTACTGGCGATGATTCACTAGTGGATGGTACTGATGAACTATCACTGTTTGATGGAACTGGTGAACTTTCACTAGTTGGTGGAACACTGGATGGTGGAATTGGATTCGATTCACTAGTAGATGGAACTGGTGAGCTTTCACTAGTAGATGGAACTGGTGAGCTTTCACTGGTCGATGGAACTGGCAATGATTCACTGGTAGATGGAACAGAAGTAGATGGAACTGGAGTGCTGTCACTACATGGAGGTTCTGAATCAGTTTCACTAGATGTTGCAGGTTCACATTCACAATCAGTAGTGTAAGTTGTGCAAACAGTAGTTGGATTTGTTTTGCAATGTCTTGATCTTTTACCTTTGCAAGTAGTAAACGAGCCAGTAGAACAAGAAGTCATCACTGTGGTACAAATAGAATCAGTTGGTGGAACTGGTGTAGTCTCACTTGTTGATGGTGCAGGTTCACGATCGGTGGTACTAGTCGAATCAGTTGGTGGAACTGGTGTAGTGCTGGGTTCTGCTGGGGTACATTCACAATCCCAACAATATTGAATAACTTTGTCGTCAGTAGTACCACAATCGTCGAAGAAACTGGAGAATGTACGTTTACTCAAAAGCAGGACTTCTCTTTTAGGAAACTTGCCTACTAAGTTACCCCAAACGTTACTTGGTTCAATATTTTTGTAACTTGATGAACTATGACAACCATATTTGTAACTAGTTGAACCCCAAGAATCTTTGCAAGCATTCACTTCAGGACTATTATCATCATAGAAGTCACATTGAATATTGAAACCGGCTGGTAAACAACACATACCATTTTTAATTTCTGGTTTCACGATAACACTTGATGACCATTTACAAAATGAATCAACATGTTTGACAGTTTTATCAATTAATGTTACATCTTTATAACCGGTATCGCGGATTTTCAATGATTTTACTTTACTACCCAAATACGAATTTAACGTAGTTTCTTCTTGAGCTTCATAATTACAAGTAACTTTATAGTTACCGCCCAGCATTTTATGAACATCTGAAATAGCAAAAGCAGCTCTTGGAACTTTTTTACCCAGTAATGATCTGTGACTCGATGTATATCCATCAACGTCTCCATAAATATTAAGACTTGAACAAGTTGGTACTTCTTCTGGTGTAGGATCGTAACAATCCGAATTTCCCCAGATGTTATGATGGCCACGAGTAGCATCTGCTTGACTAGCCAATGCGAGAAAACTCAATGCAATCGACCCTGATAATTTCATTGCTGCAAAATGGACTTGATACGTTAATAATTTTTAAAAAGGGTTTCGCTACCCTGGAGATATCGATCTATTTATGGTTGACAATCTTATTATTTTGATTGCCATATTGAGCCTCGAGACAGTGTACCAAGACATTCTAGAGAAACTTTGACTTTTACCTTTACAGCAAAAGGCAAACAGCATCTATTGCGATGCAGGAGGTGTGCTGCAGGTTGCAGATGCATATCCCACATTGTTAAGGTACCAACATACAAAAGGCGCATTAACGAACCTCGACTCTAGTAGCGAGATAGTTCCTGGTTTACGACGTGGTCCGATATCAACAATGAACTTTTGTATCGTACTATAACTTGAAGTAATAAAACCATTTTCATAACTTGTACCTTGAAGCCTGCTGGATATTCTAATTCCGCCTACAAACAAAGTTTAGAAAATCTACTGACAGAAATACGAACAACAACGGTTCATTATTGTTATGATGGTTTGTAGTGATTATTGTTAAGTAAATCTGCACATACCATTTTCATGAAATTATGCAAGTGCTACATCCTCAAATGAAATTAGGGGACGTCGATATTCTGAACTGATACACCAGATGGACTAATATATTTGTCAGCTGGTGATACATAGTGGTAAACATCAGTGTTTAAAAATAGATAAACAAACTTTCATACCCAAACCGGAATAATTAATGACATTAATTCTGCCTCATTTGTAATGAACTACAGTAAAATTTACTGCTGAAACAATTTTAGTCAAGTTTGAAATAAACATTAGTGATGTTTACTTTTGAAAACATTTGCTAATACCTTATGATGGTGCAATTGAACTAAACTTTTTGCCGATGAATTGATCTATGTAGGAGAGAAACCCATCAAAGTGTTTGATGGGTTTATCTATCTCAAAACAGCTAAGATTTTTTTACGATAAAGATTAAATCTAATGATGCTTCACATACACGAGGTATATCACAAAGAAAATAATTTTTCAGAGCTTGAGATCTAGGTTTCAAAATTTGAGTCCCCCAAGTCTGTACCTTACCGCCCTCTTAAACATGAAGAGATTTGCCGAATTTATTCAAAATTTCAGCTACCAACATTTTTCCCACTAAAAACTTTAGTTTCTTATCTGTAGGAGCTATGACAATTGTTCCATGACCAATCTATTTTTACGAGTTTGACAACAGAATGTGATAATGTTTTTCATCTCGTTTACATTTGGTCCGGCATCATTGTTGAAAGGGGGTGCCCGTGAAAATACTTGTCATAGCTGAACATGACCTGAAACGAAGCTGTAAGCGCCAGATCTATTGGTAGTGAGAATGGTAATTTCCGAGATGTCATGAAAAGAATATGCAACAGAAATTATTCAATCGGATTCTTCGGTCATGTATAGTGTTTTATCTTGCGGAATTTGCCGTTTGGGTTATTTATACCATTTTTGTTTACTGTTTAAAACTTCTACAAAGTTACATGTAAAATGAGATTAAACCCCCTTTCGGTCTATTCAGAAAGCTAAATGGTAGGAAATTCCAGTAGAAAACAAACTTATTAGGTAATATCAACAAGTAAATAATAGTTAAACCTACTTTTCAACAAGATAAGCCAAAATGAGCAGAGACAAAAGATATATAGTAGAGATTATAAATGGCGTAGTATGATACTATTTGTTAATCGTCTACAATTGGAAAATACCTCTTCCAAAGTTGGCAGTTTATTCGGATTTAGTTAGTTTCAACAATTAGCCCTTGTAGCATATACTGACGCTAACAAATTACTTGCACAAGGGTTGATGGACGTTTGGTGTATTTGCATTGGCGAACCTTAATGTTCCTTAAAAGTTGGGTGGCTATTTATAGCTGGTTTGGTATTTATGGACATTTTCATAACAATTGGGGAATAGCACCCCTTACCTCAAAGAATATCTACAAGATCTAACTTTATATACCATACGCCCAGTGGTATATTTTTGATTATCTTTGCCGCCATGTGTAGGCAACGTCATGTATTGAATATATTGTGAGATTAATGAAGAATAGTGAACAGCAGAATTAAAAATTTAGATCGTAATCAAATTATGTTTCAAGCATTTGTTTATTTGAATTACATGTAAGTTATTTTTTTATTGTATTTTTTTTCTTAGGTGTATATTAGATTCAATCTTTACATAATAACATACGTAAATATAGAACTATTCAATCTTGTATCCATGTAATCTGATACATTCTCAAGAAGGGAGTTCAAAAACGATATATTTTTTTTATTTGCAATTTTGGATAATTAACACATTTGTAAAAATAATGCAAAACATATCATCTGGTCAAAGGTAAAATCAAATGATTGTCCAGAGTTAAATTCTAGCTCGCCTTACTTCGTTAATTGAAATCAAACCAGTCGCAAGTTAATTCAAAAGAGTGTATCTATTTAATGGAATCCATGACCAATGAACTAAACCGAGAATTAAATATATGGTATAGGAATAGAAAAAAGAAAATCACCGTACAGGTATTAAATCTAATCTTATCAAGCGGTAGTGGTTCATGTCAATTGATAATCAATAATTAAACTAAGACAACTCTAACCCTACAAATAATCATTACAGACTACCTTGTACTAGATTGCAATGTTATACTAATAAGTAGAATCATAGTGTTGGTGTTGAGCTGCTTGCTACTAAGGTCTCGTAGTAACTCGTAGTAACTTTACATCCCTGCGGCTGTGTTTATCTTATTTCTGGGGAATTGGTTTTCACACGCTTAAACTCTACGCCCTCCCACAAAGTCAAATAGATTAATGATAATCGTGGGAGAGGCAACCACCACTCAAATATGACTAGACCATCTACACCCCTTGGAGGCAGTTCGGTCAAAGTGCCCAGCTACGAGAGACCGTTATACGATAACTTCAACAAGATTTATAACCAGTTGCTCACGTTGAAGAATAATAGATCCAAGTTTATTAATTCCAAACAAATTTACCAAATCTACGATTTGTTTTTGAATTACTTGATAGAATTGAAGTTGACTAGGAAGGACGAGGAATTAAAAGGGATTACTTTATCCTACTCCACCATTGATTCATTAATTGATGATATATGGCAATTACTATCGTTATGTTTTGTCACCTGCGGTTTAACTAAATTTGCTCCTGCCACATACTCGTCGTTATCTGCGGTTCATAAGTTGTTGGATCATTTAAAGGAGTGTCAATGCTACACCCAGGAAGATTTGGTGCCTATAAATTCAAGATTGAATGAGATCAAAACGATTATTAATAATAATGAACAGGGTGATGAGACGCTAGATGATATTTTCGATGATGATTTGGTAGAGCAGGAATATTTACTGCGCAGAGCGCAGAACAATATTCATAAATATGAAGAGAATTTGTTGTTGAGAAATAAGTTTACTAAAATTGAAAAATTGTATAATACCTTGCAAAGTAATTTCACAAATATTCCTGAATCTTTACAGTACAATTATAATCAATTGGTTGTTTTAAGAAAAACTTTAATTAATCTTATCACCAACAATGAACCAATAAACCAACCCACCATAGACCAGTTCAAAGTGCAAATTAAAAGTTTAAAGAATTATGAAAAGGTTCCTAGCAATTCTGATATCAATTACATGGCTATTCTCGATGGATTGGTCGACGATACAAATAATTTATTAAAAGATTTGATTATGAAGAAGAATAATAACGATGACTTATCGGAAATGTTCGACACGTTGATCTTGGAAGATGTAGAACATATCAAACAGTTGGACAGGTTGTATAATCAATTGGTTGATGTTAGGTCGAAGTTGGAAAATTTGTTGGTTACACGGAGATGGACCATGAGGGAAACCGATTTGTATAATTATCAGAAATTGTTGAAGGATATTGATGAGGAAAGGAGGAAGATTAATGAGGAGATAGAAAAAGAACTGGCTAAACTGGCTGAAAAAGTTCAGCCTGTTCCCCAAAAAGCTGAAATTGCTCAGCAAGCTCAGCAGAAAGCCCAAAAAGAAACAAATGATGAACACGTTCACCAACAAGCTTTACCTGATGCAACTCCCCCTGCCGGGGAAGTTAAACCCCACTTTGTCAACCTCCTTCCCATTTCCAACGCCTCCTCCACCACGAGCTTGGCCACCTTCTCCAAGACCAACCCGCAACAATACCTCCAAAAACAACAAATGTTGATCTTGTACTTATTGAGAAGATGCTACTCCTTAATCTATAAGTTACTTGAATCCTCGGAACCCGTTTCCGAGTCGCTCGCCCCTATATTCAACCAACTCTCGACTGTCAAGCGATGTTTACTCGAATTAAAACGAGTCGACGGAATTAGTAATATCCGAGAACTCTTCCCCTTTCAAATGAAATTGGCCAGTTTGGACAATCTACGTATCGATGGGAAATTCCTTATTAATGGGCAAATCCCTGAAGGACAAGGTACGTTGAATGCATTACTCGCCGAATGTTTCGACTTGATACATGAATTGAAAATCGAAATGGAAGAAGAGGATGATGATGAAGAAGAAACTAACCAACCTAATCAAACCATCACCCAAACTAACGATGATATTGAAGTGGATGTGAAAAGGTCAAGGTTTAGAGAGTTTAATGCTGCAGATTATGATTTAGATTCTGAATCAGCGTTTGATGAAGAATACGATGATGAGTTTGAATCAGAAGAAGAAGAGGAAATTGAACAAGACGCCAATGATTATTATTAATGAAAAGGGAAAAAAGAAGGGTACACTTAGATAACCATGTATATATAATCTAGTACCATTTATGAATATTGTAGAAAAAAATAGCTGGAGAGATAGTTTCTAGTGTTAGTTTACTAACCAAGCATAGTTGTTAATCTCTTTGGTTGTTTGATACTTTCCTTTCTTCTTTGATAATTTTAAAATCCGCAGTTAGTCAATACTCATGTATAGCACTGTGTGAATTAAAAGGTTCTAGAGAGTTGGATAGAAACATTATGCAAGACGTAAGATATACACCATAGATATTATATTATCTCTAAGAATAACAAGTGAATAAGTATTCTAAAGAACATTGAATATTAACATGATTATAATCCTACAATTTTCTTAGGTGTATTCGCAATAGATTTATTATGAGATGATCATTTATATATATCTCAAAGGGTAGGAACTAAATTAAATAGATAAAAGGTAAGAAGTATAATGTAATGATGACTATGTAAGTTTGTAAGTTTGTAAGTGATTGTTGTCTTTTGATTTCTGGTGATAATTTTGAAATTCGTTCTGATTAAAAAAAGCAACCAATTTTTTGGCAGAGTGTGAGAAAATCTTGCCATTGATTAAAATTCATACCTTAAATTACTTTATTCTTAACACAACTAATTACAATAGAAACTATCATATCTAATACATCACAAACCATCTAACTAATAATATAATATGATGTCAGCAGGGTTTCACTGGGGTCAAGCACCAGTTAAATCAGAAAATTTACACCAACAAACACAACATAATTATACATCTAGACCTGCAATCAAAAGGAGAAGGTATAGTGAAGAGGATAATCAGGAGAATAATCCAGTGTTTAATAAATTTACACCTTCACTCCCTCGAAAAAGAGTTAGAACAGATAAGATACTAGGCCAGCAATTACCAGTTACTAGATTAATAGAGGTTTTAGATCATAAGAATTTACAGAGCTTGGTTAAAGAGTTGTTGAATCTGCATCCGGAAATAGAGTCTACTATTCATGCTATTACAGAAAGACCTTCTTTAGAGGATTCGGCGAAGTTGTTACAGGATAAGTTTGATGAGATTACTTCAAACTTGCCATATAAGTACGATATAGAGTCCGACTATTCGTATTTGAGAGTAAAACAAGACATTATAGAGTTCCTCAACTGCACATCGGATTTCATCTTGAATTTCGTGCCTCCGATTGAAGATAATATTATTACATCGTTAAACTTCTTGAGTTTTATCACCGATATTTTGCATAAATTACCCAAATTCACCAGTTCAGAGTTTAATTATATACTATCCACGGCGTACCAGCAAATTGCCAACACTTGGCTCATTTGCTTGACTATTAAAGAGGAAAATATCGAATCATTAACTAGTCTTGTGAAAATCATTGAAACAATGGACTTGTTGACCAAGTTAAACCAGTTTAATCAGAACTCTCAGGGGAAGTTTCACAATGTCTTACAGTACTTGCAGTCGCAGTTAGATCAGTTGGACGAGATGAATGCAATGGGAAGCCAGGGGGTGCTAGGGGATTTGATACAGGTGGATTACTCAAATTATTCAATGACGGCGAGGACGAGTCATTAAAAGGTATCAGTATTTCCATGACGCCAGTCATGGAAATGAGATATACCAATCATTTACAGACATCCAGATATATATGACCAGTCATAATGAGATGTCAGATATATACCAATGACGCAAGAACCAGAAATAATGAGACGTCAGATAGATATATATATATATATATATATGATGACAACAACAAGTCATTAATGAAATATCCGGATTAATACATCCCCCCTTTAGCGTCCAACCTCGGCATTTTCCAACAAGTCATTTTTTATCATTTGCAGCCATTTCAAGCTATAATGATACTCAAATGTTGCATATCAACCAATAGAATTTATTACATAGAAGTATATAGTTAATGGTGAGTTTCTAATATTTTCGTATAATACTCGTCGATTTGACGAAATGGTTGAGGATATCAATCTATATCGCTAAATGAAAAACATTTCTACTAATCACGGTGCTACTAAGTTTGAGATAATTAAATCACAAGCTTAACCAAGGCTAAGTCTTGTCCAAATAGAGAGGTTTTTAAGCTTCCGTCTCTAGAATATATAGGGTTAAAAGGATACAAAGGTAAATAATTCTATAGCTACTCATGTAATTATATAAAGTTTAAATATGATATACACCTTAGAAAAGAAATATCTCTACTAGTGACATCTGAATTTGTTTATAGTCATTCATCCATAGCGGTGATACCAATAATCTAGCTTTCATTTGGCGGTGTCACAAATCCACCTTTTATGGTTGCGAAATTTTATTTTGCAGCCATTTTCAAATTATCTTGATTATGGGTTTAATACTGGCGGTTATGAACTGGTTGATCCACATACCTGGGTCTTCATTTACAGCTAATAGCCACATAAGTGACCTTAAGAATCCGGGGAAACTAGCCAATTTTTTAATTATATTTGTTCAACCACAAGATTTTATCAAACCATTTGGTTATACCATGGATGGTATATCAGGTTACAATCTGAAGACACACCAGTATTCCAATGTTGAATGGACAATAAATAACTTTTGTGCAAGATTTGCTGATCCCGAGAATATATTAAATCAACCAATAGATTGGTCGAAAATACGAGCCACCAATCTACATGAAGTAGAAAGATTATGCACTGTATTATTGAAAATTGGCACTAATTCATTAAAAAGGTCATCGTTAGCTTATGCTACGATCGAACTTCTACAACCGAATGATCGAGAAATAATTGCCAGTTATTTGAAATTACCCGCTCGTATTCCTTTACCTGGGTATGGTGACGACTCTAGGGTGAAGTTCATGGTACAAGATATAGAGTCGGGGGTACCAAGTTTTGGATTTTTAGATGATGAATGTTGTCACTTGTCATTATCAGGCGATAGACTCATTGATCGGAAAGTTGAAACAGAATTGAATGGTCAAAGCTTACAAGAGATTTAGGAAAGGAAGATACCATGGAAGTGGAATAGAGAAAGAATATATTTACAGAATTGATCGTTGAGTTCTTTAAATTAGTTCGTATTATATTTACATTAATATATAGTTAAATATACAATTAATGTTATGCAAAAGGTTGATTTTATTTGAATCTTGATAATGCTGGTCCCAATAAATCTTTTTCTTCAGGGATACCTTGGGCCAAATTGTTCCTCCTCTTTCTAGCATCCTTTTCTTGTTGTAAGTTCTTTTCGACACGTAATTTTCTTTGGTCAATAACATTCTGTCTCTTCTTTCTCAAATGGGTTCTTAATTTCGAATTTTTACTTTTAACTTCGGGTCTAATTTCAAGTGTTTTTTCTTCATTTGGTTGTTCAAGTTCATTAATTTGACCCGGTTTCAATCTAAGACTATTAGCACGTTTGTCAACAGTACCAATGATTGAAGGATCAAGGGAGATCGAGTCAGGTGCCAATTTATTAAGCAAGCCTCTGACTTCTTGTTCTTGTCTCTGTTTAGCAGTTTCATAAGGATTCAATTCCATAGCATCATAATTGGCTTCACCAGATCCCGGTATTATCAATGACGAGAACCCTTTTTGGTGACCAACACCTAAAATATCTTCGAATGGTACGAATTTTTGTTTCTCGACTTTGTTTCCGGGTATTAAATGGTTCATATAAGGGGTAGATTGTTTAGTTTTGAAAATATCTTTCCACACTGTGATATGTGTATTCCATCCCACCGATAATAACCCGGTATCTGAAATATCCAATGAACTTGCTGGTGTAGGAGTATAGTAATCATCAATTTCTTTCAACTTTCTTAAATCCCAAATTTTCAATGATTTATCTGATCCAGCGACGGCCATATATTTACCTTCTCTGTCAATAGCCAAATCTCGTATAGGACCTCTTGCTGACTGTATTTTGACTAATGGGGTGGGCATTGAAGGAGACCAGAGGGAGACGGTACCGTTCCCATGACCCAAGTGCATGACAGCGTTCCAGGGATTTTGTTTCATAGCTTGGGTAGGACCTAGTTTAGTTCTAAGTTCACTGATTAAAGTACCAGTAGAGATATCATGGAACTTCAAGTAACCAGTATTCCCTGCCGAGGCTAATAAGAAATGATAAGGTAAAAAGTCCAACAAAGTAGCTTCAACGTGTTGTTTCAAACGATGGAGTTCGGTCCCGGTTTTATCATACATGAAGACATATTTTTTCTGGGCCACAGCAAACATTTGATCGTTGTGACAATATTTGACGGCATTTACGGTTTCATTCAAATGTAATTCACAATCAATGGTTCCCTTTCTCCAGTCGATCGAGGCGACATGCCCTTTTTTACCACCAATTAATAAGTTTCTCCCATTTCTGGTATAATCAATAGTATAAGGTCCAAATTCAGTCAAGTTCAATTCGAATTTCTTATTTTTCATAGATTCATCTACGACTTGTTCAATATCATCTTGCTTAAACTTGAAAGTTTTTTCCATAGGCCCGTCTGCTTCAAGGAAACCAGCCTCCTCTTGCAACAACAAGTCTGTCCCTGCTGCCGAACGCAAAGCATCTTTATATTGTTTATCAACCTTCTTTAAACCCGAATATAACTTCTTATCTTTAGTATATTTAGCCTTTCTTTGAGCTCTAGCACCCCCTCTTTCATATTTATCCATTCCTGGTCTGTCTACAGGCGCAGAATTAGATTTTAGCACCATTATACCTTGTTTCCTTGAATATCCTGGTTTATACTGTTACTAGTTCTTTTAGCAGCTCATCTTGAAAATGATTATACATTTCCTGCAGATAACCAGCATTTATATACAGGATATTATTTCAAGTTTATACTGGTGAACAATTGGATGAATCTATTGATATATTCCTTTTAGTAGAGCTAGGAACAGTTAATATGAAGCTGGTGTTAAGGTTATTGAAACCAGTACAAAATAAAGTACCGTTGGTACAATCGAGTTTTTTTCCACGGTCGTTATTGGTATTGACTGGGTTGGTCGGAGTTGGTTTAGGTGGGTACTACTTGACCGACGCTAGATCTGGTGTACATGAGTATTTGTTTTCTCCCTTGATTAGAAACTTCACCACTGCTGAAGAGGGGCATAAATTGGGAGTTAAACTTATGAAATATGGGTTAACTCCGAAATTGAAGGATGAAGATTTACATCCCGAATACGATCAAGTATTGGGAGTAAATGTGTTCGGAAAGAAGTTGAAGACTCCAATTGGACTTGCTGCTGGTTTAGATAAAGATGGGGAAGCCATTGAATCGTTGTTTGATTGTGGGTTTTCTTATGTTGAAATAGGATCTATTACTCCTGAACCACAACCCGGGAACCCTCAACCTCGTTTTTTCAGATTACCTAGAGACGATGCTGTTATCAATAGATATGGATTTAACTCGACCGGTCATTTCAATGTTATTACCAACTTGAAATTACGTTTCAATAAATTGTATGAAACATTCCAACACGCAAACTCAGCACAATACCCTGATTCAATGTCATTTAGATCGGGTAAATTATTAGGGATTAACCTTGGTAAAAATAAAACTGGGGACGAAGTTAGTGATTACGTCAAGGGGGTACAACGTTTGGGTCCTTATGCCGATGTATTGATTATCAATGTCTCGTCGCCAAACACTCCTGGGTTGAGAGATTTACAGAATGAAGCCAAATTAACCAATTTGTTATCGGTGGTCAAACAAGAACGTGACGATTTGAAAACCAATATGATTGGTAAAAAAGTCCCTATTCTTGTTAAAATTGCTCCTGATTTATCCGAACCAGAAATCGTTTCCATTGCTGCCTCGGCCAAGTCTGCTGGAATTGATGGAATCATTGTTTCCAACACTACAATTCAAAGACCTTTGGATAAGTTAAACACTACTAACCTCGACTTAGCCACTCAAACTGGGGGACTTTCAGGTAAACCATTAAAACCAATCGCCTTGCAAGCGTTACGTACTTTACACAAACACACCAAAGATTCCAGCTTGGTGTTGGTTGGATGCGGTGGGATCTCTTCTGGTAAAGATGCTTTGGAATTTGGTAAGGCCGGGGCTACTTTCATTCAATTATACACTGCCTTTGGTTACAAAGGTCCAGGATTGCCATCTAAAATTAGAGATGAATTGTACCAGGAATTGAAGAAGGAAAATAAGACCTGGGAACAAATTGTTGGATCAGATGATCCTTAGATACTAGAATCATTCCGAAGGAATGATAACATAACTAGATAATTATACATATATCTAAAAAATAGATAAATAAATAAAACTGAACTAAAACTGGAACCTTGTAATATTTAACTTGTTATTTCCTTCATAAATTAAATAATCATTTGAACTTATCAAACTAAGATATAAGGTATTTACAAATCCTATTACCATTATCAGATTTTAGAGAAATAATTTATTTCTAGAGAAACCAATAATGTAAACAGTTAGAGGAAACAAAAAAATATATCTTCTATGAAAATGGCTAATATAATAAAAATAGTAAAAATTTAGTTAGCATTATCATGTTATTCACTTTTACAGTCCACTGTAACTCTTCACCAATTATTGTAATTAAACAGTCAATTACATAATCAATATAAAGATTTCTAATTGTAAACATATATCTTTATTAGACTTTTATGAAAAAAAAAACAGAAAAAACCATAAATATTAGTGATCTTTTGCAATCAATAATTAAAATTATAACTCTCTAGATTGTTCTATTTCAATACAATGAATGTTATATTCTATTCTATTTCATATTCTGTTTAAATAAAATCTGGTCTATTTATTTGTCAATATCCTGCATATTACATTTTTATTTACAAAATCATAACAAAACCATTAAGTAGTATAATCAGTTGATCTTAGATCTGTTAGTTCCAATGTCAGACAGACCTCAAACACCTAAGGAAAGACTGTCACGAAGACAATCACATAGATCTTCTGGTGTTCACTTATTAGCACCATCTATGGTACATTATGATACTGGTAGTGATACCCTTCCTTTAGATTCACTGGAAATGGTCCAGAAGTTTGATAGATTAAGTGATTCTTTGGAAGAAATGGAAACTAACATGACACAATTACAACAATTACATAAATCTATATCTTCTGAGTTTAATGAAGCATTTTCTTCGTTTCTATATGGTTTATCAATAACAATGTGGTGTGTAGAGTTCCCTGGATGTCCTTCGAGAAAGAAATGGGACCAGAAACATGCCAATAGACAAGTAGATGCTAGGATAAGGACCCTAGAACAGGAACTAAGAGATGCTAAAAGTAATCATCACCAATTAAAACTGAAGTTGGCCGAATATGAAGTTGATGATAGTGATAGTAATACTAATACTAAGGAAAATAGCCCCGCTAAGGAAACTGTACAGCCAGTTTCCAAGATCCCCCAATTGAAAAGTAAACCTGACGGTTTACCTAATCTTAATCAACCTCCACGGTATATGAGGGGGTTGTTTGATTCAAGCAATGTTAGGGCACCAAGGAAAAGGGAAGCTAAAGTAACGAAACCGGCACAACCTAGACCTAGGTTTAGATAATACTATTTGATCATCCAGAAGGGATGATTACGATAATTGCTACTAGATCATTCCGAAGGATAACGACTAGTATTAGATCATTCCGAAGGGTAGATAACGGTAAATGATAATAATGACAAGCAGGTAATAATAATTATCACATACTTATAACTACCAGATCATTATAACTTCCAGGAGATCATTTCGAAGTGATGATAATAATAAGTACCACCAGGTCATTCCAATGCTTATTGATACCAGAACATTTATTCAGGAAAAAGTTAAACCTGAACAGTGCTAGAATCAAACCATTCTACTGGGTCTTAAATCATTGCTTGATTATCCACGAACAGTGCTAGTATCAGATCCCGAATGGTTTAAAATAATTACCAGATCAGCCCTCAGTTTAGGTAAATGTAAATTGTCAGCAAGATTGCTTGCTAAAATATGTATAATTAATATAACAAATGTAATTGTTTGGGATTATCTGTAGGCTTACCTTTGTTTCTACCCTTCAATTAACTTCATCATTAATTCATATTTAACTTGAGCCACTGATTTCTGTTGTTGACTGGCAATAATCAATAAATAATCTCTATTTTCCATAGAATTGATAATAGTTTGTCTTCTCAACTGTTCCTGGTAGTTTAATGACGTATCTTCATTCTCTGGCTTGTTGTTCTGGTTCATTTCACTTGTTAAGGAAATTTTAGTTAACCAAAACTTTTGCGTGAGGAATAAAAATTGGAAAGCCGGTTCTGAAAATTAATACCAGTATTAAACAACTTTTTCATCAAATCATGTCAGAAATCAGTGCTGAAGAGAAGAAAAGGATTCTCAGAGAGAGAAGACAAGCTAAAATGTCTAAAGGACAGGCTACTACCAGATTGAATGATATTTTATCCCAAGGGACAGCAGTAAAAGCTGATCCTGTGGTGTCCGTATTGGATAAACCAGCAACTACAACTGCCACTGAAGCTAAACAACAACCAATTAAAACTGCTACTGAAGTTGCTCACATTTCCAGCCACGACGACGATCCTGATATCATTGACATTGCCACTGTCGATACTCCACCAATTGATAAGACGGAAAATATCGATGAAATGTTTAATAAAGTGTTTGGTGCTCAAGGAGGAAATGCAGGAGGTATGTTTGGCGCCGGAGGAAATGCTGGAGGCATGCCAGCAGGCATGCCAGGATTTCCTGATATGAATGATCAAGATGGGTTGGCTAAAATGATGGCCATGTTGAATGGAGATCCTAATAACACTAATTTCGAAGCCATGAACTCTCCCGATGAAATGAAGTACCAACAGGAATTGTTAGCTTATAATGTCTATAAGCAAAAACAGTGGAAGTATAGGTTCTTAGTGGTGAGGTACTGCTTCATTTTGATTAATTTCGTTTACCATTTCCTTAATTTTTCCCAGTTTACTTCGTCTAGTTACAATACAATTAGACAGGTCATTCCCAATACTAATATGAATGGATTTTTTATCTTTTTTGCTTCGGTAGAAGCAGCACTCTTGTCAAGTTACTATATAATATCCAAGCAGAATAAATTGGTGAATGAAGGGGACAACCATTTGGTGTTGAAATTGTTATCGTACGCTTCGATGGTGTTGCCCCAGCTAAATGTATATAAACCGTTGATTGTCCAGTTGTTGTGTTACTATGAACTTTTGTTGATGTTTGCCGGGGATTTGGCGTTAGTGGTGGTGTTGTTTGGATTGATAAGTATATAGATCATCAAATGCTAGTATTAGATCATCCCGAAGGGACTATTATGGTAATTGTCAATATCTGATCATTCTGAAGGATGATAATATAAACTCTTGTATTAGATACGTGTAGGTTCATCTATTAATAGGTCGTAGACTGTTACATTTAACGGTAGGAATGTGGAAACACTTATACTAAACCTGAATAACCCGGTTCTAAACAGAACTGTAAAGAAACTAGGTCTTCTGTAGATTAAACTGATATGTAGACTTCTGACCTATCAGACTAATACATAAAATAGTATTTTCTGTTTAGTACAGTAATACGTAACTAACAAATTTAGGTGAAAAGTTAACTGGAGAGTGTGGTAACTTTATAGAGAAATATATCCCTTGAAGAGAATATATCTATGAATGACTACTTTCAACATTGTGGTGATTATTGGACTTCAGATGTAAGCAAAAAAGGTGGAGTGGTGAATTTTAACACATTTAAAGAAGATCCGCTCTTTCACAACACTTGTAATAAGATATTTAACCAAAAAACTGTAGGTATTCCTTTTAAAGCTCTTTTATAAACAAAATCAAGATTAGATCTTAATGCATATAGATTAGGGTGAGGTAAAATAAGTTCATCCATACACTAATCTATCGACTTTAATAATTTTAATATTTACATTTTTATTTTTCATATTAACAATATCTTTCATCGTCAATTCATAAAACTATGTACAAGAGTCCATTCTATGTATAAGAATCTGGATTTTAATTTTAATTTTTTGATTAAAAGTGTTGCTTCATGTCTTGTCTTTTTGCTGCTATAACCTTATCTGCTGAGGAGTATTTGTTTTTTCTGACAAACGACCATAATAACAATCCAGCACTGAAAAACGATAATCCAAACCAAGTAATAAGGTATTGTAAATGGTTATTACTAAATTTAAGTTTAGGGTACTGTGCTATGGGGACACCTTGGTTGACAAATTCGAATTCTTGATATTGCAACGTTTGGTCATCGCCATGGGCCCTGATGAATTCGATATCATCATCTTCTTGTTTTTTGTTATTCCACAAGCTCCAGCCCGATTCTTTTGGTTTCGGTCTCCATTGGGGTTTATCGGATAAATCATGAATCATTTGACAATATATTGGTAATGCACCCGATTGTTCTGCCATTGCGGGGATATCGTGGACAGTAAATAACCTCGAACCCGGGTCATGATCAAATTGCAAGTACGATTTGGCAGGAAAGCTTCTAAATAATGCTTCAATTTCGATTTCCCCTTGAGGGAATGATAAATGGGACAAGTAGCCCGTATTACGCGAATCAGGTAAGATTTTATCCTTGGAAATCCAACCCCGTTCAATCAATATAGGATCACCTTTTTCCCTGACAAACGGAGTAACGACCAAATAGCCGAGAACACCATTTTTGATTCTGGGACCTAAAAACATCTCTTGAGAATAGTCGAAATGACCTTTGATTTTAAATCTTCGGTACTCGAAATCACCTACAACCAGAGGGTCGATATTTTCGGGCAAACCATCCATAGGTTCAGCGGCCAAGTTATTTTCACATTTCGAAATCAATTCATTCTTCCAATTTAACCTGCGTACTTGCCAGCATCCTAGAAAGAAGGAAATTACTGGCATCAAAATCATTAAACCAAGGAAAAATCCTCGTAAGTAGGGGATTTTCAGCTGATATTCGACAGTGGCCAAGTTACCCTTCATAGATCTCATTGGTTTCCAATCCATGGTTGATGTTTTGTAGCCTCTACTGGACCATCTTGGCAATGAAAATAACGACTTTGTACCCATTGACCTTACGAACCTGGGGTTTTTTAAAACATGGTTCATTTTAACCATACCAACCAAATTAGCTATACCAACCTTGTTTGGTCTTAAACATAGCGTCAACATTTCCTGATTTACTACCTTCCATCGGTTCTAATCTTTCCTTCTGATCAAGGAAAACCAAATTGAACGCGACACGACTAATTTTCTTATTACCACATCTTGGTTGCAAAATTGGTTGAAACAGAGGTAATAGATAAGAATGATGAACCAATACAAGGAGAATAATAACACATTCTTGTTTGAAATAGGGCTGACTACCCATCCTGATTTTTTGGGGCTGGAAATATGAATTTAACGTTACAAATGGAAAGAAAAAACAATTGAAGGATGGGTGGGTATATCTAATAGGTTTCAAACTATTGCCATTTACAATTGCTAGAAATTAATGGAATTTTAACGAAATATGATATTCATCTATAAAAATACACAATAGAATTAAATAACGATTAGTGATAATCACAAAATCAAGGCTAAGAAACCTAATACTCCTGTCATTCCGAGGGCCACTTTTGGTGCATTGCCTTCATAAACAGAAATACTTAGTGTTGGAGCAGCAATAATTTCCAGAGTTATAGTTGTAGATTGAGGAGCTTGGGTATTAATAGTTATGGATTGTCCTTCAACTGTAGTTGGTGCTGCAGATTCAATAGTAGGTACTTCAGATTTGATAGTAGTTGGAGCTGCAGATTCAATAGTAGTTGGAGCTGCAGATTCAATAGTAGGTACTTCGGTTTCGATAGTAGTTGGTGCTTCGGTTTCGATAGTAGTTGGAGCTGAAGATTCAATAGTAGGTGCTTCGGTTTCGATATTGGTTGGAACTGCAGATTCAATAGTAGGTGCTACAGTTTCAATAGTGTTGACTGTATCAGCGTGTTGGGAAATTACATTGACGGTGTTAGCACTTGGTTGTGCTGAACATTTAGGACATTCTTCAATAACAGTGGTGGTGTCTTGAATAGTTTGAGTCGATGTGTTATTTAATCCGGTAGTAGCGTAAATTGGTGGTGTACTGGTTTCTCCAGCAACATCAGTTGTAGTAGAGTTAACGATATCGCTGGTATCAGTAATCACAGAACTGCTAGGAGCAGCACATTTAGTACATACCAGAGAAACAACAGTGGTTTGAACAGTAACAGTACCATTAGTTGATAATGTTAAAAGTTCCGTTGCAGTAGCGGAAACATCATCATAATAAGATGAAGTCTGGGTTGCGGCAGATTCTAGCGAAGTAATAACAGTCAGTCCATATAATATTGTACTGGTCAATTCTCGTTCAAGGTTTGTCCATATATATTCGGTAGCATATACTTCTTGCAAAGAATTAACTGTTGTGGTAGTGGATTCTGCTAATACAAGTGGAAGTAAAAATAACAGTATTAATTTCAACATGTCTTTGATTTTTGATTTTAACGAGTGAAGTAGATTATAGATATAATTATTCAAACAAATTTTCACCATTGACTATTAATTGGCCCTACATTTATATATGATTCTATTCCTCAAGCACGATTTGCTGGTAATAGCCAGCATTTTAAGCTTTTTAGTGCGTCAATCGCACCTAAAAAAATATTTCAATGAGATTGAGTTAAACGCCAAAACTCAAGCAAATATCAAGTACGGGGGATAACATGAAAATGAATTCATTATCAACATGGCACCTAGTTTAAGACTAAAGTTGAGATATTGCTGTTGACGAGCACTGGTTTATTACAACTAGTCTGTTCCAAGCTAAGGAAATTCTATGCATGAAGGGTTGCAATTTTATTATTTATGCAAGATTTCATTGTTCTCCTGTATACAATGCCATCATTTGATTGTTCTTGCTGAAATAGGTTGGCATTCATCTAGATTAAGGAAGCCAGCGGCTGCATTCGATCGTACTTGTCAAATTGACATATTTGGAAAGAGGCTTCTAAGGCCATCTGGCTGCACGCGGGATACTATTCTTGCAAGGGACGAAACAATTGAAGGGATATGAACTCGATGGCCAGGAAGTGATTGTTTAATGGATACTGAACCATTATTTTGTTAGCTCTTGGGGTATGAAAGAATCAAATATCTAATGAAAGAAGTGCATAAATAGAACACCTCCTTCAAAGAGTGGAGAGGGCGTAAGTAATTGAGTGAAAGTATAAGGGAGAACTTTCCAATGAATAGGGGTACAACATGCTAACCAACCTCCCTTTAATCCAGCTCTATGAGATCAAGTGATGGATCAACTTTTTTTTAGACTCCAGCAACATAAAACTTTATTTCCGATTATACACAGAAGCGGTCAAGGGTCTTGCTATGACCTAATTACGGTACATTTTTAGGTATTTACAAGATTTAAAGTTGAGATAGTTCGATTTGAAAGTTAATTGTACGTTTTAACCATTGCAAAATATTTAACCCACGCTTAACTAGTTTGAAGATATTTGTATAACCCTTACAATCAGCAGACGGTATAGCCCCCATGTTGTAGGTCCCCACTCCTTACTTACCCTGGGAAAGCCAGGTAAAATTGGACTGGAATCAGCCAATTTGGAGATTTGCCATGTTCAGCCAGCATAAAATTTACTGGTTCTAACAATGCGCAATTAAAAAGATGGATCCCCAAAGGTAGACACCCAATTCCCGGACTGATTCTCAGTTGACCTCAATTCCAGATTGTATCCTATATGAAGATTATTGACATGTAATTAATTAACCATATACACAATAAATATCTAAAAATAAAATGTTTACAAATGTATGTTTTGAAATATTGGCATCGTGATAATGGGGCTTTTCTTTCCATCCGATGATACATTAATTAATATATGTATTCTCATCTCTTTATTCTGTTTCGCCTAACTTATGTTGAATTATCTTCATATTGAAAGGTTTTCTCCATTAAAAAATTTATCATTTATTTGCAACAAATATAAGTTTACTACATACCTTAGGAAGCTTGTTGACTTAATTAGGTGATATATTGGACCTATATTCATTGCCATGTCCTTTGGTTGACTTATATGAAAATTAACCAATATATTGGTTGCACAATATTATCAATTAAACGCATATTATCTTGCTTGCCATCAGATCCTATTCGTCTATACAAACCCAACCCCCAAATCTTGATTCCATAAGTG
Source organism: Candida sp. Y128-05E (assembly GCA_037042355.1). NCBI lineage: Eukaryota > Fungi > Ascomycota > Pichiomycetes > Serinales > Debaryomycetaceae > Candida > Candida sp. Y128-05E. Next base: position 8,827 of record JAXQKE010000053.1, on the reverse strand, counting down.
GCCACTCAATTAATCTTGACGAGATGTGGATTTCGACTCCAAAGCCGATTTCTGTATTCAATTAAATCCCTGTTAGTGGTTATACCCTTAACTAATTCATCAATAACTTCCGAATAAGATTGTTTGGTTCAATTTTCTCTTCTTGTGTGTCTACTTCTCATCATTTAACCTATCAATGCGCCGTTTCAACTTCTATCCCCGAAACGAGCTCCATCCCAATTGGAAACACAAATTCTAACTTTTCACATCCGTAGTTCTTTTCTTGATATCTTTAATTTCATCAGTCAATCTAGGGAATTCCTTGGTCAACTTATCACTCAAGACATTTCTCAACTTTTCAAATCCCTCCATTTTCCCCTTCAATCTAGCATTGCTCTTAGCTGTGACTTCAATAAATTCTCTCGTATAAATATCGGGATTTCTCCCGTCTTCAATATACGAAATCACATCGACTGGAATAGGATACTGGTATGTAAATGGACTAGATGTTAAACCAGACAACTGACTAATGACTTTATTAGTAGTCACCGTCAATGCATTCTGCGATTGCTGGGTTCCCTGGTTATCATGAACCAAAACCCCCAATTCAACGAAAGAATCGATCAACCTCAGTAAGTTGTTTGCCGTAGCAATTAACGGTTCGTTCTCTGGCTTGTTCTCCAATGAAGACGTCGTCATTTGTAAAAAGCTTTAAAGAGGTTGGAAATTCCATCAACATGTTAAATTTCGCATCAATTAAAATTGGTAATTTTTTGGCAACTTTGGAAGTTAATTGGCTCAAACAGAATCAAAAGCTGGGGAAAACGTTGTTAGCAGGTTCAAATGGAGTCTTTCTTTGTTACATTAGTATATGATCCCAAAAAACTGGGGTTGAATCGGTTGAATAATGGGAAAATTCATGATTATGATGAACGACCTCAAGAGTTGACTTCACCAGTTCCTACAAAGTTTGTAAAATTGAACTATAATCGAAAATTGAATAGTCTGAATGGGGTATATTCGAATGAGGTGAAGGAAGAGGCTCAAACAGAGGTGAATTCGTTGAATAGTTCCCCTGTAAGGAATAGAAAAAAATCATCTCCAGTGTCTACAACATCGAGTCGGAGTGTGTCGCTGGAACCAGAAAGTGTTCAAGATGTAAGTAATATTCGACAGATTCCATTCAAAGATCATAAATCGGCGGTGTCCAATTTGTATAATTATCAAATTCAATATTATGAGAATAATGGTGATGGTACTAGCAATGGCGCCAATGATACGAAATTACCATATGACCAGCTGATGGACCAAGAATGGTTACAGGATGTCCAAGTGGTATGTGATCGATTGCACTTATTACGAGAGGTTTACAAATGCATACAACTAGTGAAGAAGAAAAATAACCATTCGACAAAGGTAGAAGAAAGCTGGCTAGATATAAAGAGCCAATCGTTTGATTCTGATGAAGATATGAAAATCATCCAAGCTTACAATCAAAATATAAATCCTTCGGAACAGGATGACGACGAAGGTTCAAGCTCGAATACTGACTCTTCCACACCGAAAAAGAGACGAAATGTACAGTTTGCATCGTAATAGTAATAGATTTATCTATTGCCTTGTTAAAAACAAAAGTATAAAGAAATCACCTACAGTGATAGTTGCTACTACAAAAATGGCTACATGCCAACAGGAGAATAATGGAAACAACAACCACCATTATTAACTAGATCAAATCTCAACTGATATCATCGTGATATAATTTATCAATTGGTTCAGATTAAACTATAAATATTGCAGTAGAAGTTCCAAATTTTGGGTTTCTTTTCAAAATAAACCCTGAAATCACAGTACATAACAAATACGTACCTATTAACTACATTATCCACCTATAATTACCTTTACTTCTTGTAATATTCCCTTTATATAGATTGTTTAAGTTATCCTGCATATACTCGCTAATATTTGTCCATAGATTGATAAGTTTAGTAGAAGGATTCAATTGCTTTAGACCATTATGAAAGCAGTTGTTTCTAGTGGTAATGCGTACTTCTGTACCATATTATCTTCCTTTGCCATTGTCATTCTTTCAGTGATTGGCTATTTATTCAAAACAAACCATCATTCAATGATGGGTTCGATCGAAGATCCTGAAGATGGACCAGCAGTAGCTAAAACAGTGTTCGGTGCCGTCTTAGTGTACCTAGGCTTTTTCTTGTTTTGCGGATCCCAAGTTATATTGATCAAAAGACAATCGAGGATTCAACTATAAAAAATATATTCAATTCTTATTTATATTGTATAGACAATAAATGTTAAATGTTAATTAATAATACTTAATAGTGAACAAGACAGGTTAATTAAAATCTGATACTCATCGCTTTTCCAGTATAAGCTTATTGGGTTTGTTAGGTCCTTTCCTTAGCTTGCATTCTGGAAGATATAGAGGATCAAGAGGTCTAATGATAGCCAAATTATTAACAAGGTATAGGTCAACGTTTCTGTAAGAATAACTAGTTTTACAATACACTTAGATCAAATGATTACATGTATAAAACATAAATATATATCTAACTATTTTAGCTACAACTTAGCTACACTCTCCTTACCTTTGGCCCAGTAGTTTCCTCCGGTCCAGTCACAAATATCAAAGACGAGTGATTGTAATTGACTTAACTCATCCCTTGTAGCCCCCACATTCAACGCACCTTTCAAGTGTCCCTTCAATTGAGGATTAACGTCTTGGGGCATCAAAATGGAAATGACAGTCATTGAAGTTTCTTTTGCAGACAAAATGTCAGTGTAACTCAACAAGGGAGAGTAGACATGGTGGTAGGTATAGTACCATAAATCAGGGTACGCATTGTACATTTGGTTCCTGATTCTTTTATTGACTTTTGGTGAATAAATAGTGTTCCAGAATTTGGATCCACGAGTCAATTCTAATTGTATTTGTTTGGCGTTGATCAGTTTACTAGTAATGGGCCCATCAATGGTGTCTGTGACGTTAGTGGGTTGGTCATTAGTCCCCTCGGCATCTTCGACCAAAACATCATTACTCATATAATTACCAGGACTCACAATCAATGGTCTTGAAGGTTTCAATTCGGGTTTCAAGTTGTTAGGGGTGACGGCTTTCAAAATCATCAAGGCATTGATGGCTTTAGGTAATCCACTTAACACCGAAGACTTCAAAATGACTTCTCTAAATTTACTAGCAATATTATACTGCAATTTCGAAATATCATCAGTTTTGTTGAATCTGAATGATAAGGGTAACTTATCGTAATAAGTGTAGGGAATCAAAATGTCGGGTAAATTGACCCCCACTGCGGTTAAATCGTTATACTTAGTCGCCGAACTAATCGAATCTTGCGCCATTTGCAACAAGTACTTGTCGTTTAATAACGACTTGTTATTGGTATACTCTAATAATTGCTGTCTTAACGCAAAATGGAACACTTTTGGAATCTCTTGTGGTTGATTAACCACGGTTAAAGCTGCACACGCAAAAAGGTACCATGTGTTGTATAACTCGGGATAGTTGTAAGCCAACTTGACCAATCTCTCAGCTGTAATCACACTCATCTATAGTTGGTTGTATCTGTTGTATCTTTCTGTTTGTTAAAACTGACTGTTGAAACTGAAGGATGAAATCTGGGGATTATTATTCATATGCCTTTTGAAAAATATTATATGCATTACCAATTGAAGATTATAGATTATGATTGATAAACGATGGATACAGTAGACTAGTTGATCTTAACTGGAGTTGATTATTGAGTTTGAAGTTATGACAGGTTCTGATGAAGAAGCCCTGTTTTTTCTTGGAAGAAAATTGATGATTTTTTTGTCTATTTCTATTTATTGTTTCTAATACTTGTTCTAAGCCAGCTTTTTGCCAACTTATCTTTCAACCGTTTGCCATTTGCACTTGTCCAGTACCCCATTTTCCAAAAATGACTGGAATCGGTTATTTTAGGCGTAATGTTCTCGCTAAATTCTTGTAGAGGTATGTCGCTACCATAAACAATATCTCGAGGAGACTGCTGCGGTAAGGATTGTTTCATATGGTTGATTTTCCCGATATCAGTAGCTTTCTTTGATTTCTCTTTGGTTGATTCTGTTTTGGTTGATTTCGAGTTTTCCCATGGTCTCATGCTACGATCAAGAGGAACCCAACGACTTGACGCCCGCCAATTATCAGAGCTAACCATTTCTTTGATTCTCAGTGCTGCTCGTTTATAGGCAAACTTCTCATCTTCTCCTGTAAATGCCTGAGAGTTTTTGAAGTCGACCTCGGGTTTATTTATAACTTCGTTAAATTTACTATTTAAGCCAACATCGTAAGTGGAGACGTTAGGACGGTATGGGTTTTCCATAGCAATCGTAGTTTTGGCATACATTTCTTCATCTTGAACTGATAAGCGGTTATCTTTGGTGGTAGTATCTAATTTCAATTTCTCCATAAGTACCTTATCTTCAGCATATAATACATCGGGGAAGAATAAATGTTCAATACTGACATCGCTTCGCATGTATAACTGGCATTTGGCTTCGTATATGGCATCTAACAATGAAATGAACCTTCTGGCTTCATTTTTCATTTTCGTCGTCATTATGGGCACATTATCAAGAATGATTGTCGGAAATGTCGATGCCAAGGTGATATAATCAGCCGAGGAGTATAACCCTTGACATATATCTTGATAATTCAAAAAACAAACTGTTTTATTCAAATATGTTTTGATAGTAATGGTTCTTCCATAGACAGTTAGCGTCGATTCCTCGGGCAAACCAGATAAATCTAATTTTAATTCTTTCTTAATTAACTCTTGCCAGCTATCCTCGTGCTCTTCATTATCTAACTTCACCACCAAATTAGAAGTTGAATTTGATACTTCTGAAAATTTACATCTATAATCAACTTCTGATTTCATATCAATAGTCAAGCATCGTGAATGTAATATTCCCACAAATCTTTCAAAGCTGGTTTTATGAAACTTATTCGAGTATAGTTCTTCTGGTAATTTGTTTGAGGTAGCAACCAACACTCCGCCTAATTTGAAATAATACGTAAATAAAATCTTGATAATATTGGCCAGAGCAATATCTGGGAGCATAAATTCGTCTAGAATCAATACAGTATTCTTTTTAATCATCTTTTGGGCAATTTCAAATAAGATAAATTCATTTTGCATCGTATACTTTCTCTCTAGATTACTCAACAAGTTTCTTTCATTTTGTATTACATGGATTTGCTGGAATACCCAAAGGATGAAGTTGTTATAATGCCATCTCATTTTGGATTCATAGGGCAAACTAGCCGCAAATATGTCTAATAACATTGATTTTCCACAGCCAACCTCGCCATTAACTAACAATCCCTGCGGGGCTACAATATTCTTCAACTCTTCCTCGTCAGTTAAGTATGCCACCAACTCATTCTTCTTTACTACGGGATCTCGTTGAAATAACCTACTGAAACTAATACCCTGTTTAGCATTAATCTCAGCATATTTTACCTCTATTTGTTTCAACAAAAGACTGATTTTCACCTCCAATTCATCAGGCGGGGTATACCCAATCACACGGTAATACAATTTCTGAAACTCCTTCATTACTCTCAACTGCTGTTCATCCTTCTCGAGCAACCCTTGCAGAACATAGCTTTGGTATACAAGAAATGGTTCTGTCACAGCTACCCCACCTGAGCTCTCCTGCTCATAATGCGGTACCCTAGGTACCCTACCGTCAACACCATGTGGACCTGAACAAGTACCTACCAGATAAAAGCGAATCAATCTAAATGATGTCCTTATAACCGTCCTCCGTAGCATGGTAGATCTTCCCCATAGTTAACGTTTGCTGCGAAAAATATGTGGTCAAGTTTGCGGCCATTACAAAATAATAATATATTTCTATAGATGCAAAAGATAACTAAGTATATGCAAAAGGAATAGCGTTTACAATGGAGAATAGCTTCAATTTGAATCTCGGGGTTGGTTGATATTCATTTCAGCGAATTTCTTATCTAAAGAATTCGATAACCCATTCATCTCCGAGTCGGATCTGCCATATAGTTCAAACCACCATTTGATATCGGTGAAGTTGAAGAATAAAACTCCACCGTTGTCATTGGAGTACTCATACAGCTTGTTGGTGAATTCCTGTGGTCTTGAGTTGAAATAGTCCCATGCGGAAACTGTTTCATTATGAACAGAATATTGGTATTTCAATTCGCGTTCGTTATTACAAAGAAAAGTTCCATATTGACAAGAATAGTAATGGTAAAATAATCGTTTTAAGAAACGGCTATTGAATTCAAATTGATTAGGGTATTGTCGAAGGATTTGGAAAACACAATCTAAGAATTGATGGAATATGGGTGATCGTTCATTACTACCACTGTAAACCGAATTTGATAGGAATTTAGTGGCATCTAGATCAGAATCTGATAATGTTGATGACGCATTAGAGGCGGCATTCTTGACATGGTTTGCTGCACGTTGTAAAAATGAGGTAACCTTAGCTTTATTCAGAGGATTTCTTAGCATGGCTGACACACCTAGTTCTGGGGAACTATTCAACTCCTGGATTTCTCCATCGATTGATTCTGATGATTCTGTACTTACGGATTCAGAATCTGTCGTTTTCAGTTTATTCTTCTTTAATAATGCACCAATACATCCGCCGTGGTCACCTCTAGTGGCAAACTTAAACCCAAAGCTGATCCATTCCTTCTCTATTAATACCATAAACCCCTTTGTTGTTCTATAATATGGATCCAAACAAAGTTGTGCTAAGGCGGACACTTGGGACGTACGATCCCAACCATCGGAGCAATGAATAACAACATTGGTGTTATTTAAATGTATTGACTTGATAATTCTATCAACTGATTGCAAAACAATAGACAATCTATGTAACCATTGGGTTTTAGCCAATGCTTGCTGTAAACTTGGCGTGGATTTATTGGGTTGCCTGTCCATTTCATTTAATATTGTCGACAATTTTGTTAAAGAATCTCGCATGACATGGATATTATCAATATTACCAAATATTTTATCCACTTGTCTGAAAGTACGTTGATCAGCTAAGGGTTCATCTTTATCTTTATCTTTATTTCCTCGATAATTGTCTATATTCTCGGTACCGGCACCAAGGGCATGTTGAGCAATAGCATTAGTTATAGGCCTTAAATCGATCAACAAATTCTTTTGCGGTTGCGATTGCATGTCGTAATCTTCATCAATTGTATCATTACGCTCACGTTCTTGACATTTGAAAATCTCACCTATAAGTTTTTCATCTTGGATTGATCGATTCAGCAAAGTTAACCCCACCAATGGTTGTGAACATCGACTGATGATATTATGATTAGGGTTGCCTCGATGCTTATACACAATGGCGGGAATTCTTTGTTTCGATCGGAATTTCCCCGCATGCTTCAACACATTATCGGAAATTGTCCCTGGAACAATCATTATATTAGGATAAGATGAACAAAATCGATAATCTTGATTTATATCTGTCACACGCCAGTATTCCTCAGTCGATTGAATTAGACCCAATCGAGTATACTCTTCTATCGGGTTATAAATATCCCAACCTCTAGTGGGCAATTTCTGTTCTAATATATTCGGTTTATAGTCAAATGCATAAAATGCTTGTATCTCCTGATTTTGTTTTGGACTTGTTATTAAAGAGCTCATTTTGATATAGACCTCATTACATATGGACTCATTGACAAAATCAAATGAATAGTAGGTAAAATCTTTACATTGCAATCTTATATGTGATGCTGTATAATGATCAAACTCCTCAATAGCATGTTTGGGTGGTGTCATGGTTCCATCGGCATCATTATTATTATTATTAACAATCCAGTTTGAACCTCTAGCTTTGTGGATTCTCTCGATTATAGGGTACGCTATCCATATCTCCTTCACTGCCGATGGTCCTGTTGTTGATGGTGGTTGGAAACTAAATACAAGATGAAATGGTGTTAGAATTAACATCCCCACCACACAACTGCCCCGTCGACTCAATACAACATTGTTTACAGTGTTGAGACTCAGCGACTCCATATTACTACCAATTTCCACTTGTTCCAGCAACTGTTGATCACTACTAATGTGTTATCGTCTGGAATCAGTATGGTAAAATCCTGCACATATTACAAAAAGCGGATTTATACGGATTTATACTATAAACATCTATAACCCATCGAATCTACGTATACCATGTTCGTGTTTCTGGAGAGAAGTCAACTGTTTAGTTGTGATCTGTTTCTTTTTGAGTTTTTGTTTTTTAGCAGGGGTTTCTTCTGGTTCTTCATCGGAATCGGATTTGGCGAGATTATTGAAGTTGATAATCCTTTTAGTGGTGTTGGTTGGTTTCATGATTTCGCTAAAGTTTCTTCTTCTTCTTTCTAAGGATTTTATATCTATTGGATCGTCTTTGGTGTCTTCGCCGGATTCTGCTCCAGAAATATCTTCTGAATCTTCATCTGAGTCCTCTTCAAGTTCGAGTTCTGACTGGTCTTCACTACCCAGGTCACTATCGTTGAGCGGTATATCATCATCATCATCAGAGTCAAGGTCACCACTAACATCATCGTCACTGTCATCCTGTCCATCTTCATCTGCGGCCGCAACGTCTTGATTAGACCAGATTTTCAAAGTATCCATACCGGCACTGATCAATCTATACTCATAATCAATATCCAAATTACCTACTTCGTCAACTGCTTTGGCTGACGAATGAGATCTGGTCTCAACAACTTTCCCTTGTTTGTAATTAACTCGATGCAACAACCCTTCACTGTCACCACACCATATACTAC